>MU227244.1:10644761-10657017 GCA_018584345.1 Thuja plicata | reverse complement strand
TGACACCGAACTGGATGATGATATCAAGATAGTATTTGTAGCTGTGAAGGATCATTCAGATGAAGATGAAAGGTATGAAGAAACTACACTCATATCTAATATTAGTAAGAATGATATCTAGATTATAGATAGTGGCTGCACTCACCATATGATCGATGACAAAGAAAAGTTTAATACTTTTGAATACTATAAAGGTGGTACAGTAAGAATGAGAAATGATTCACCTTGTCAAATTGAAGGTGAAGAAATAGTAATGCTGAATAACCTGATTAAATGTGAAAATGCTTATTGGATAAAAGGATTGAATTATAATCTGTTGAGTGTTTCTCAGCTGAATAATTCAGGTCATAGAGTAGAATTTGCAAACAAGAAGGCAAAGATCTTCAATGAATCAAGAATACTGATTGGTACCGGTGAACAAACCAAAGGTAACTTATTCTATCTAAATGATACTAACCCCACTTTCTTGATGACTAAAAATGAAGACATATGGCTATGGCACAAAAGGTTGTGTCATGTGAATTTTGACAACATGATGAAAATAAGTAGGAAAAGAAGTGTAAGAGGCTTACCAACAATGACAAAGCTAGACAACATCATGTGCAAAAATTGTCAAAAAGGTAAAATGACAAAGTCTAGTTTCAAAAGCAAAACCCATACATCTGATGATATTCTAGAATTAGTCCATACTGATTTATGTGGACCTATGAGGACAAAAAGATATTATGGAGATTGATATTTTATTCTCTTTATTGATGATTACTCTATAATGATGACAGTCATGTTTTTAAAAGAAAAATCTGAAGCATTCAAGATGTTCAAATGATATAAGGCTATGGTAGAAAAACAAAGTGGCAAGGATCTGAAATGTTTGAGGTCAGATAGAGGAGGAAAATTTATATCAGATGAATTCACTAATTTTTGTAATGAGCATGGTATAAAAAGACAGGTTTCTGCACCAAGAACACCACAAAAAAATGGGATTGCTAAGAGAAGGAACAGATCAATAGTTGACTGTGCAAGAACACTGATGATAGAGAAGGACATCACCCAGATCTTCTGGAGAGAAGCTGTTAGCACTGCTGTCTATACACTTAACAAAGTAACAATGAAGGACTCGAAGAAGACTCCTTATGAGCTATGGTATGGTAAAACACCCAATGTAAGTTACTTCAAAATATATGAAAGTCAATGTTATGTCTTAAAAGATGATAGAAATGGAAAGCTTGACGCCAAAAGTGATGAAGGTATTTTTCTGGGATATTCTGCCAAAATCAAAGCTTTTAAATGTCTACTCAAGGCTTCTAACAAAATAGTTGAAAGTGCAAATGTGAAGATTGATGAATTTGTAGAAAAGAATGAGCTGGAAAGCACAAAAGAACTAGAGGACGACAACAAGTTTGTATACTATGAAGAAACCATAAATCTACCTAAGCAATAGTGCTTAAATCCAGAATAATAGAATGTTGCAACCGACAACCAGAATGTTGTTATTGACGGTCAGGATAATGATCAAAATAATGTGCAAGGTAATGAAGATCAAGCTGATATGCAAAGAGCTGTACCTGTACTTGCAAGATATGTAAGAAGGAACCATCTAGAGAACCAGATCATAGGAGATAAGAAAGCTGGTACAAGAACGAGAAGTAAGTCTTTAAACTCAAATTGCTTAATTTGTGAGTTTGAACCAAAATTTGTTAATGCTGCACTAGATAATGAAGAATGGATAAGTGCTATGAATGATGAGAATGAATAGATTGAAAATAACAAGACATGGTCACTTGTGCCAAGACCAGATGAAAAGAATGTCATTGGTACAAAATGGATATTTAGGAACAAACTGAATGAGAATGGAGAAGTCACAAGGAAAAAAAGCAAGACTAGTATGCAAGGGGTATGCACAAGAGGAAGGTATAGACTATGGAGAAGCCTTTGCACCTATTGCTAGGCTAGAAGGGGTAAGAATTCTACTTTCTTATGCTGCATACAAAGGATTCAAAGTATATCAAATAGACGTCAAGTCAGCATTCCTAAATGGAATACTTGAAGAAGAGGTATACATTGAACAACCAGAAGGATTTGTGGATCCAAACAAGAGGAACATGGTATGTAGACTTCACAAAGACTTGTATGGATTGAAACAAGCTCCTAGAGCCTGGTATGAATGACTTCATTCCTATCTAATAAGTATTGGATTCATAAGGACTAGTGAAAACAACAATCTTTATTTAAAAGAAGATACTAATGCTAACACTTTGTTTGCTGAAATATTTGTTGATGACATCATATTTGGAGGCAATGGTATGCTATGCAAATCATTTTCTAATGAGATGAGCAAAGAATTTGAGATGTCTATGTTTGGAGAGATCAAGTTCTTTCTTGGTCTACATATCATTCAACAAAGTGAAGGTATTTTCATTACACAGTCCAAATACATTAAAGAAGTCCTAAAAATATTCAAGATGGAAGATTCCAAACCTGTTGGAACACTGATGGCTACTGGATGTAAATTAATAAAAGAAAACAAGACAACAGAGGTAAATTAGACTCTATACAGATCAATGATAGGAAAACTCATGTATGTTGTACACACTAGACCAGATATTACACATGCAGTAGGAATTGTTGCTAGATTTTTTGCTAACCCCAGGGAATCACATATAACTGTTGTGAAAAGAATACTAAGATATTAGAAGAATACTGAGGAATTTGGCTTATGGTATAGAAGAGAAGGCAAATTTGAACTAAAAGTGTTTACCAACGTTGATTGGGCTGGAAATATTGATGACCGAAAGAGCACAACTGGAGGAGCATTCTTTATGGGTGATAGAATTGTCACATGGATTAGAAAGAAGCAAGGATGCATCTCTCAGTCTACTGCAGAAGAAGAATATGTTGTTGCTGCTGCAAACTGCTGAAATATTGCATGCATCAAAAAGTTACTGGAAGGTATGCATATGAAGATCAAAGAACCAGTAATTATCTATTGTGATAACACCAGTGCAATAAATATTTCCAAGAATCCAGTCATGCATGGAAAGACTAAACACATTGCCATAAAATATCATTATTTAAGAGAACAAGTTCAAGAAAAAGAGGTGATACTTGAATATGTGCAATCAAAAGAACAATTGGCTGATATCTCCACCAAGCCACTGCCCAAGGATACATTTGAGTACCTGAGAAAAAGAATAGGGGTCAAACCCATGTCTACCGGTCAGTAAAAGGACTGAAGGTTGCATCAGCCATATATTATCAGAATATCATTCATGATTGATGCAAGTAGAAGTTTAACTTCAAAGCTACATCTATATATAGAAAGGTATATATCAAAACCAAGCACCAGAGAAAATTCTTATATTGATGATGGATAAGGGAAATTCAAGGAATATATTATGGATATAAGAAATTGTTGGACAGAATGTAAGATATTTGTGAAAATATTTGTTTGGCATTAATGTCAAAGGGAGAGAATGTATCCATATTATCATCAGAAACTATTCATTATCACATTACTCCAAACAGGGAGAGATCATATCCATAGGGAGAGAATTTGTATCAAAGTTGCAAACAAAAGACAAAGACATCAAAGAAGAAAAAAAGTCAAGAGAGAAATTGACATAGAAAGAGGATACAACACATCAGAAGAAGAAACAAAAAAGTTACAAGAATCAAATCTAAGCTTACACAAAGCTTACCGATAGTTAGACATTTTTATCGATTATCAGAACAAACTATTTGGTAATTTGATGAATCTCAATAATTGTATTTCATGTTGTATTATAAATATTATAGTATGATAATAAAGAATGTTGCCTTCAATGCCAAAGGGAGAGATTGATGACATGTAACTGATTGAATGTTTGATAATGTTAAGTTGAAGATGATGTAAGACATTAAATCAATTAATGGTTTGTATTGTCATTGATGTCAACTTGATATCATCTGTATGGTCATATACATAATGAAAAAGACTTCAGAGAATCAATGGAACAAAGGTTATTCTTTTAACAATGCATAAAAGTTTAGTATTCACTAAGTGACAGACCACACCGGTAGAGTGCACACCATCGGTAAAGATAGAGATAAAATCACAGTGATACCCAACGAGTAGAAGATAGTGTTTCCCAATGAAGTAGAATAAAAGGATGCTTGACAAGCTTAAAATAGTGTTGCCCGAAAAGCAAGATCCAATGATGTCCGACGGATGGAGATCTCGAAGCTAACTGAAGTTGCATCGATGGAATTGGCAGTTGTCACTGGCGACAAACTGCAGAATTGACCGACAGAACAAAGAGATCAGAAAATGACAAAATATCTAGTTGGGAGAGCTAAATGATAGACTTAATTGGTTGTTTTATTTGTTTTATTCAACCATAGTTAAGAAATTGATTTATACAGTTGGCAAGAAGATAACTACGAGATAAATTAGGAGTTAAAGCCATAAATCAATTTGGCTGGATTGTTTTTCACGCCAAGAATCAAGAATCAAGAACCAAGAATTAAGGAATATCATGTATATATAAGAAACAAGCATAATTCATTTCTACAAGCAATCAGATACACGGGGGAGTGAATTGAGAGAAGAAGCTAAAGAGAAACTGATGAAGGATAAACTTCATGTAGTCCTGATCAATCAAGCTAAGGGAGAGCTAAAGAATTCTGCAGACATGACACATAATGAAGCACAACATCATAGAGTAGAAAGAGTGAAGTACAAATAAAGTGAATTGATACATTGATCAGAAAGGTATTGTACACAAATAGATCTAAATATTTGCAATTCAAGTTGCATTAGAAATAGGTCATTGTGTTTCAGTTTAACCATTGAAGCATTAAGTCTCGTAACAGAGTAGGAATTAATAGTCTTTTATAATTGAGGTATATCCTAATAGATTACCAAAAAGGTTGACTCATGATAGTATCATCGGTCTTACCTAAAGCTTATTGATAGTCTAAGAAGGAGGTTGATTCAAGGATGGTAGTAAGATTAGCATAAATCCTATTGACAGTCTAGAGGTTGATTCAAGGATGGTAGTAAGATTAGCATAAATCCTATTGACAGTCTAGAGGCTGATTCAAGGATGGTAGCATAGATTCCAGATACTAAGTGAAAATCTATGTATAAACATCCTCTAACAAGGTCACACTTAACAGTGTGTTTGTAACCTTTAATGGGGTTGGCTCCTAACATGGCTCACTTTAGACGAGTGAAAATTTGGGGTACCAGTCCTAGTGGTTTTTCCCTTAACAGGGTTTCCACATTAAAATCCATGTTTTATGTGTGTATGGTTTATTACTTTATTGTTTTACATTTCACATATGCATTTCTGGATTGATTGGTATACTCTACATATTTACTGAGTATCGGTAAATAAGTTTTACTTCCTATCAGTAATCAAGGAGAATAAGGACAGACAAGGTAAACCGACAGACAATTAATTATTTCAAGGATTTCAAGGCATACATCTTGTAGGGACTTAATAATCTGAGGTCTATTAATTGGTGGATTAAAGTTTAAAGGGTAAAAATTTGAGGCCACTGATTCACCCCCCCCTCTCAGTTAATACTAACAAAGAAAACAAACTCCACAATGCCGCTATTATCATAGTGAGTCCTCAAGAAGTTAGGGTTTTGCATATTGTCTTCACAATTGACTAAAAAATGGTGACATAACCATTGCACAAAATCATCTTGAGTTTCTTTTGGAGTCCGAAGGACAACAACACTAAACTACATTCAATGTGAGTTGTAGATGACTATTAGTCTCAAGTTTCTAATCCTCAATGTGGTGCCACAATGCATGTACCTAGGATTCGATGTGAATATGTCACATATTCATTATGTGTTAAAATTTATGCAGTGTAATAGGGTTAGGTTTTGGCATATGTTGTGTGCCTTAGTTTTTATGTGAGGACATATTATATGTCGATCTTATGTGAGTATGAGATATGGGGTAGTGTTAGGGTTTTTGTTTTGGAATCTAAGGTATAAACAATGTAATATTTATTAAAAACATTATTCCTTGCAAGATGATATTGTTTAAGATAGATTTTTTAGGACTTAGAGATCATGCTCTAGTTATGCATCTCATTGAGGCAGGAATCAAGGCATACATTTTGACTATGATTTAGGGTTTAGGCTCGATTTAAGGAGTGATTTTGGGGGAGGAGCTCATTTTAGAGTTTGGCATGAGGGGGCCATTTTTGTATATATCTGGATTTCATATCCATGGAGAAGGGTTCAAATTTTGGTGCAGAATAGTGTTAAAGTGAATGTTTTTAATTCCTTGGCATGTTTTTGCATCATATTATGTATCTAATTACAAATTGCGGAGATAATAAAGTTGGTGTTTTAATCTATTGTGACTTCTAAGTGTTGTAGTTCAATACTATTCTTCATTTTGGCATTCAATGTTTAAGTATTTAGATAGCAAAGATAGTGAATTGTTGCAATTCCTTTTGAGCTATTTTTATTATAACCTATTTGTAGAAATATATGTCCATTGACTAGTTATTTCTTGTGATTGTTACCCTTTCAATAGGAGATATATGTCAGCCTATATGTTGAATAGAGAAATTTCCCTACCTTAAACTTAGTTTTCTGTGTCAGATTCAAAACTGTTCATTTTACGATCAATCTAAAAATCAATTTGGTGTATCACCTCCTTTTACTTTTATTCAATTTCAAGTTATCCTTCTCCCTTTTCCCTTGAAAAAAAAGTCAGTTTCTAGGTGATAAATCAGATTCAAAGGAACCGACCTAGAATCCAGAGACTCCTTCCTAGTTAGAGGCACCCACAACTCTAGAAGGTTTCCATTGTTTCCATGAGATGTTATTGCACCCTAATGACTGAGTTAGGGTGGAATTTAATGTACTTAACATGACAATCAATTTTTTGAAGCCTCAGGCTCTAGGGTAGTGGAGAAATCCAAAGCCCAAGGTAAGCAGAAAGTTGGCACCCCTCCTCAGGTCTGAGACCCCATTTTGTCCCCCTGATGGAGTAGTTAGGTGAGAAGTTTGAGCACTCCCAGAAACTACTAGATGGAGCAAACTCTAGAGTGACATTCGGTCTTGGAGCTACTCCGGTAGGCTCCTGTCCCTCACTAAGAGATTCCCCCTCATTGGCCATATTACCAGGTGAAACATGTGAAGAAGAGACCAAAGGAATGACAACAACCACAGACCCTAGGTCACCACTTAAGAGAAGAAAGAAGTAGAAGGTGTGTGCTAAAAATGTGTCACACTTCTATGAATCATTCCATCCAAGGTTTCTCAAGAATGAGGCCTCAAATATTGACTCATAGCTCCCTAGTCATGGAGTGCAAAGGTTTGTGATGGAGGCCCTCAGATTGACCTAGTTGTACCCCTACAAGTACACCATGAAATGAGAGATTCAAAGAGAAAAAATAAGGATGCTAGTCTCCTTGATCATCCAATATGCAATGAAATGAAAACTATTCTATATGATTGCAATGCATAAAAGGAAATTAGCCTATATGATAACAATGCATGATTGATCTATGAAAGGAAATATGCAAGCTTAATCTATGAAAGAAAATATGAATTTAATCTAATATGAATCTAATATACATGAATATCTATGGCTGTAAGAAGAAGAAGACAAGAAGATAGAGAAGTTGCAATATCCAAGCTTGAGTGCTCAAATTCTCCACCAAAATTGCTCTCCAAACCTGCAGCATAATAATACCTAAAAATTCTATATGAGAATGAGGAGAGGTTTTATTTTAAAGAGAAATGGATGGTAGAGTTTAAGAGGCAAAATCAAAGGCTATGATTAAGAGGCAAAAAGCCTACCACTTAGGAAGATGTGTAGAAAAAAGTAACTTTATTTATTTTTATTTAATTTATTTCCTTTTTCAACAAAGAGGGATTTAAGTGGGGGTTTTATTTAATTAAAAGAGGGATTTTATTTTAATTAAATAATATTATTTAATTTAATTAAAAGGGATGTTTTAATTAAATGAGATAATATTATTTAGTTAAGAGAGATTTTAATTAAATAAGATAAGATTATTTAATTAAAAAAAGATTTTAATTAAATAAGATCATTTTATTTAATAAAAAGGAATTGTTTTCTTTTAATTAAATAAGATAATTGATGAAATGATCAAACCTTAGGAAATATTGAAATAATTGAATTAATTATAATTTTATCAAGGAAATTGATTTGAATTGAAAATGTTGCAAAGCATTGGCTCAAGAATTTGATAAATTGATAAAATGATAAATAGGGCCCATAGTCTAGGCAACCATTTTAGGGTGCATACATTTGCCCCTCTTTGACTAATGTGTGATCATTCTGGGAACACATGTAGTCAAAGAATGTAGTTGAAGTGTGAGATTGATTTGGGATCACAAAACAACACAGACATCAACACCGTTGTAAATAAGTAATTGACATCAGAGCAAAGATAAGCTGATTGCAAAAAAGACAAGGTCAACACCATTGTAAATAAGTAATTGACATGTCCGAGATAAGAATCTCAAGAAAGGTTTCCCCAAGAGGAACAAATGATAGGATTGATAAAGCTGAATCAAGGATTGAAGTTTGATAGGTACTGCATGGATCATTCCATCTAATGTTGCTCAAGAATGAGGCCTCAAATATCGACTCATAGCTCCCTAGTTATGGAGTGCAAAGGTTTGTGATGGAGGCCCTTAGATTGACCTAGTTGTGCCCTTGCAAGTACACCATGAAATGGGAGATTCAAAGAGAAAAAGAAAGGATGCTAGTCTCCATGATCATCCAATATGAAATGAAATGAAAACTATTCTATATGGCTACAATGCATAAAAGGAAATTAACCTATATGATAACAATGCATGATTAATCTATAAAAGGAAATATGCAAGCTTAATCTATGGAAGAAAATATGAATTTAATCTAATACAAATGTAATCTACATGAATATCTATGGATGCAAGAAGAAGAAGACAAGAAGATAGAGAAGTTGCAATATCCAAGCTTGAGTGCTCAAAATCTCCTCCAAAATTGCTCTCCAAACCTGCAGCATAACAATAGCATAAAATATTTATATGAGAATGAGAAGGAGAGGTTTCCTTTTAAAGAACAATGGAGAGTGGAGATTAAGAGGCAAAATCAAAGGCTATGATTAAGAGGCAAAAACCCCACCACTTAGGAAGATGTGTAGAAAAAAGAACTTTATTTATTTTATTTTATTTATTACCTTTTTCAACAAAGAGGGATTTAAGTGGGGGTTTTAGTTAATTAAAAGAGGGATTTTATTTTAATTAAATAGTATTATTTAATTTAATTAAAAGGGATATTTTAATTAAATGAGATAATATTATTTAATTAAGAGAGATTTTAATTAAATAAGATATGATTATTTAATTAAAAAAGGATTTTAATTAAATAAGATCATTTTATTTAATAAAAAGGAATTGTTTTCTTTTAATTAAATAAGATAATTGATGAAATGATCAAACCTTAGGAAATATTGAAATAATTGAATTAATTACAATTTGATCAAAGAAATTGATTTGAATTGAAAATGTTGCAAAGTATTGATTCAGGAGTTTGATAAATTAATAAAATGATAAATGGGGCCCATAGTCTAGGCAACCATTTTAGGGTGCATACATTTTCCCCTCTTTGACTAATGTGTGATCATTCTAGGAATACATGTAGTCATAGAATGCAGTTGAAGTGTGAGATTGATTTGGGATCACAAAATAACACAGACATCAACACTGTTGTAAATAAGTAATTGACATCAGAACAAATATAAGCTAATTGCAATAAAAGACAAGGTCAACACCATTGTAAATAAGTAATTGACATGTACGAGATAAGAATCTCAAGCAAGGTTGCCGCAAGCAGAACAAATGATAGGATTGATAAAGCTGAATCAATGATTGAAGTTTGATAGGTACTTCCCCCTCGTGATCAAAGTCAAAATGAGGTAGAGGAGAAACAAAAAATTGATAAGTTTGATCAAATCAAACTAAAGATAAGGTTCTTGATGTAAGATGAAAGATATAAGGATCAAATAACGAAGGTAGATAATCAAGCATGAAAGATTATGCGCTAATGTTGAATTAGAAGAAAAGAAGTGGGGTGAAAGCGAATGGAAGATAGAAGTTTGGAAGAGGTGGAAAGAAATGGAGAGAAGAAAGAGAATTTGCCATAAGAGAGAGAATGCCCCAAAACCAATCAACTGTTTAAGATAAAAATTTTTGATTGAGATCATGAAAGAAGATAAGGAAATGAAGATCAAACATGACCACATTTGATTAAAAATCCACAAAAAAGATGAAGGAAACTGTCTAAAACACATAATGCAGCCTAAAATGCAAACTAACATGAGGTATAACAATGCAAGCTACATCAAAATGCAAAGGTGTACTTGCAATAGAGCAACTGTAACATAGGACTTTGTGTTCATCATTCATTAGAGAATGTTAAGGAACTTATTTTCATCATTGGGTCATTATTAACGGACATCAGAAAATCACACAATCATCACTAGTCACAAGTGAAACTATGAAGATATGAATATGATTTATATCAAATTGGAATGTGGAAAGATTCTAACATAAGCATCAAAGACATAAAGGTCAAGATGACTGTGATGTTAGCTTACCCAATTTAATATAGAAAAACCATGCTCGCATCAGGGCATAGACACCAGGATGACTAGCAGAATGGTTGTGCAAAAATAGTGAAGCATAAAACAGGAAGCAAATAAAAACATGTTCCATGCCCCAAGTCCTCTAGCTATGCATCGTGGAGAGACTTATTAGACAAAGACACTCAATGAAAATCAATTACAATCAACACACAAAGAAAAGATCATGACATAGCTCAAGAATTAAGTGTTGCATTTAAAAATTCAAGTGTGTTAACTGATACTGAGTTCTGAGGATAAGGATTGAATGCTTGCAAGCAAGTAAGATCACATGAAAAAATGGGGTAAGACCAAATCGATAAGTGTTGAAAAAAACTCAATGTCAGGGGTTGTGCTAAAAAACACAGTTGGGGTGGTGTTGAAAAACACCATTTGTGAGATGTCCTAAAGACTAACGCATCGAAGAGACCAAAGCTAACATAGTTATGCCCCCTAGACATAGATAAAGACCGATTCCAAACCAAGGCAACAAGGACAAGTCATGATGGATAAAGGATAAGTGTCCCGGACACATGCTAAGAAACATGGGTGCAAAGGCCTCAAGTAGCACTCGTTTCCAGGTTTTCCCCACTTGGATTTTATTACAATTTTTTCTCTTTCATCTTTTTCATTTTTTTCTTCTTTTTTTTTAGGACTTTTTATAATTTTTTTGAATTTTTTCTACCAAGGCACCTATTTTCAGGTTTTCACCAAAGCACTTTTTCTATTTTTTTTTAAATTTTAAATTTTTGAATTTTTTTGATTTTTTTTGTATTTTTGGAATATAGAATTTTTTTGGAGATACATCAAAGTGCCTATTTCTAGGTTTTGACTAAGATGATCATTTTTTTAGTACATTTTCTGATTTTTAGAATTTTTGACAATATATCATTTTTTTGAATTTTTTTAGGATCAATAATTATGTACAAAGGATGCCCCAAACAAAATGGGCATCAAACTCCCAAGCAAGATCACATTGTGTAGTCCCAAAGTTTTAGTAAGGTGGAGGACAGGAGGGATTAGCAAGCTGGTGGAAGAGATGGAAGATAAGAGAATGCAAGATAGTGAAGGGAAGAAATCGTCAAAGGTGAACTCCTCAAGAGTACCCAAGCTAGGGAAAAAGAAACATCATGTAAAGCACATTTGGGCAAGCAATGAAAAGCTAGCATAGGATAAGTCATAAAAGCATAATGCAAAAGTAGGGATGGATGTAGTCCAAAGGCGTAGACATGCCAAGAGGCTTCATAGCACTATGTTTTACTCTTTTTTTTTTTTATTAGATCAAGACCAAAGGGGAAAAAGATATTGATAGAAAAAAATGAATGGAGGAAGATAGATATGAAGGCTAAACATGAAATGAATGAAAGCAAGGTCATCATAAGATAGCTCACAAGATAGCCCAAATGTTCATGTATAGGTCAACATTGTCAAGATCAAAGAGAGAATACAGAATAGATGAAAGATGTAGAAGAACTACGCATGATGCCTGATTGCCAGATTTTCATCATGGTACCTAACCAAGGCACCACAAGGGAGTGGTCTTCACCATAGGATGAAATTATTTCTCTTTAATTTTTTTTCTCTTTTTTTTAATATATATA
>MU227244.1:10633116-10643921 GCA_018584345.1 Thuja plicata | reverse complement strand
TATGTTGATCTTGAGGAAAGATAGGAGATGGAGGGACATAAGGACCCAAGATGGATGATGAATTAGGAGAGTTAGGAGGGGAAAGTGAAGGAACATAAGGACCCAAGATGGAAGGAAAATGTGAAGCTCTTAGTATTGGTGGAGGAGGTCCAAGGATGGACGTGGAAGATGTTGGAGATTTATTTCTGTACAGCTAGTTGATTGTATGTTTGTCATTGATGACAACATATAATATACAGTAGTGATTCTTCATGTACTTATCAGAATGATGATTTCAAGCCTTATGTAGATATATTTAGGTTGTAGACATGTTTAGCATGATATGTTCATACATGCAGACTCAGATATGATGTTTCAGTCAAGTTGTGTAATTCTCTTATTAGTAGTTACAGTTCTGGAAGAGTATCTGTTCAGAGCTGACATATTTAATGTGTTTCTTGAGTTGCACCTATCTTTAGGATATGCATGTGTATATTCATGATTAGCTATGAGTTAACTATGTTTGGTTAAACACACCTATCATGTAACATCAAGATCATGCTATTTGAGATGATTTGGTGAAGCCGACTTAGTGAAGCATCGCATCTGTTGAGTATGTGTTGTGCGAACTTAATATTGTTTGCGTGCTTAGTTAAGCCAACAAAGATTTTGTTGAAGTGTTTCCAAGAGCTGACATGACCTTCTACTTTCAGGAAGATACTTATAGAAAGTCATTTGTGATACACTAAGTGTGAATGATAGGAAAGGAGACAGAAAATGTACAGAGAAGAATATCAATTGTGGTTCATTCATCAAGGGTCTATGTGAAGAAGTAGTTGAAGATTACAATACATTGGAACTGATAAAGATAGTAGGTCTACTCTACATTTCATCATCAGATATAGTGTATACCTTTCTAAAGAAGGTTGTAGCCTTCACCATTGAGGTAGTGAGCTTTTGGACAGTGAGTCCTCACCACTAACAGGGTTATTTATAAAAGACTCCTAATAGGGTCAGACCCTTAACTAGGTCACTATACTTATTGCATTGTAAATTACAACTCTTAACAGGGTTGAAATATCTTCTAACAAGGATTGCTATAAACAAGTATAGTTCATTGTAGGTACTAATTCCCACTGGGGTTTTTACCATTTGGTTTCCCCGTAACCAAATTGAAGTGTTGTCTATTGTGTTATCTGATTGTGTATTTACTTTGTTGTATTATGAAGTTAATAAGAGAAAATAATTTAATTGGATGATAACTGATTCACCCCCCCTCTCAGTTATCCTTTGGGACTATTCTAACAATTGGTATAAGAGCCAAGTGACTTGAGGAGAAAGCCTAACAGCTTAAGGTAGATCAAATGTCATACTTCAGAAAAGAGAGTCCTAAGTTTGATAGAGATAATTATCTGGATTGGAAGAATAAAATCATAACACATATACAGTGTGTTGGTCTTGAAATCTTTGAGATAGCCACACAAGAAGTTGTTATTCCCTCAATTAAAGACCTTGCAAAAGATGATGCTACTAGCAGAAAAAATGAAACATTCACAGCTAATGCAGTTGCCAAAGATGCCCTTATAAGTGTCCTATCCGAGAGTGAATTTTTTGAGATCAAGAAATTAGAAAAGGATTACACTATATGGAAGTATTTAGAAGACATGTTTGAAGGAGATATTCAAGCTAAGAATGTGCACAGGAAGACATGGAAAAATAAATACAACAGTCTTGAGATGTTACCTGAAGAGAAAATTAACGCCTATAATCAAAGGATAAATGAAGCAATTTATGGAATCAGAAACAATGGTGGAGAAATATCAGAGGAAGATATAATGGACAATTTGTTGACTACTCTAACACCAGACTATGAAAATAAGATCAGTATTCTAGAGGAAACTATGCAATTTTCACAAGACTTCAAAAGAGAGACTTTGATCAGTAAAATCTCTGCATTTGAGATATCAAGATTGAAGACTAAACCAAAAGGTGAAACAACCTTCAAAACATCAGTCCATGGTAAGAAATCTCACATCTCTAGCAATAATGAGAAAGAAGATGTTGATGAAGAACTGGAATAAATCATAGCTATGATTGCTAAAAGAGAAAAGAAAGGCAAAGGGAAATATGAAGGACATCTTCCATTCAAATCTTTTTCATGCAACAAGATTGGCCACTTTGCATCCAAGTGTCCTACAAGAGTAAAGAAATTCAGACTTGATTATAAACCTAAATATAGAAAGGAATGTTATCATGCTGAAGAAGGTGTAACTGATGAAGACTTGGGAGAAGATGAAATTAGATTCATTGCCCTTAAAGATACGGAAAAATTGCCTAAGGTTATGGACATTGAAGATGACAAAGAAGCACAGGAGTTAGCCCTAATTTCCAAAGAAGACATCAGAACTGATTGGATCATTGACAACAGTTGTTCTCACCACATGATAGGTTATAAAGATAGATTTGTTCATCTAGAAAAATACAAAGGTGGTATGGTTAGATTTGGAGATAACACTCCCAAACCTATCATAGGCAGAGGATACATCACCCTGGATGGAAAGAATAAGATAGATGATGTTTTGCATGTTGATGGACTACATCACAATCTACTAAGTGTTGGACAGCTACTTGAAAAAGGTTATCATTTGGAATTCAAAGATAACAAATGCATCATTAGCAACAAATATGGAGACATGATTGCATCAGGATCAAAAACAAAAGGTAATGATTTTCAGCTCAATTCAGGTGCAAGTTGTTTTGTTGCAAAAGTGGATGATAGTTGGTTATGGCACAAGAGACTCTGTCATATCAATTTTGATAACATAGTAAAGATAAGCAATGTCAAAGCAGTTAGAGATCTTCCTAGTATTGCAAGACCAGTAGACACAATATGTATGGAATGCGTTATGGGAAAGCATGTAAGGAGTTCTTTCAAAAGCAAGTAGAACTCAACTGAAAACAAATTGGACCTAGTACATATAGATTTATGTTGTCCTACTCAAACAAGATCATACTACGAAGAAAGGTATTTCATTTTGTTTGTTGATGATTTTTCAAGGATGATGCGGGTTTCATTCTTAAAAGAGAAGTCAGAAGCCTTTGAGAAGTTACAATATTCAAAGCTAAGGTTGAGAATGAATCTAGACTAAAACTGAAATGTCTGAGATCAGATAGAGGAGGAGAGTTCACCTCTAATCAGTTTTATGACTACTGTGAAGAACATGGAATAAAAAAAATGTTGAGTGCTCCCAGAACCCCACAGTAGAATGAGATTACACAAAGGAGGAACATGATCATACTTGATACAACGCGCACTATGATGAATGAAGGAAAAGTTGTGCACACATATTGGAGAGATGCAGTCAATACAATAGTCTATACTATAAATAGAACACAACTAAGGCTAGGCGTGGACAAAACACCTTATGAACTTTGGTTTGGTAATGTACCTATAGTGAAATATTTTAGAATCTTTGGCAGTAAGTGCTATATCCAGAGAGATGATGGTATTGGTAAGTTTGATGCAAGAAGTGATGAAGGTATTTTCCTTGGTTAATCTACTAAAAGCAAAGCATACAGATGTTTCAATTTGAGATTGAAAAAGATAATTGAAAGTACTCATTTAAATATTGATGAAAATTTCATGATCTAAGAAAGGTACTATGAATATGCACCTATGATTGAAGATGAACCTAGGCCTAGTAGTAAAGATACTAATATTGAAGAAATGTTTGATTGCATTGATATTTCATGTAATGACTTTGAATCAAGTAGAGAAGAATCACAGATTACAGAAGAAGAAGTAACACCTAAGGTTCCAAAATTCACATCTAGATACCACTCTAAAGATGATATCATTGGAGATCAGAGCAACAGTGTTTTGACCAGATTGAAAGCAAAAAGTCTAACAATGGATGAAGAGGTATGTTTACTTTCACAGATTGAACCTTTAAGTGTTGAAGATGCTTGTAATGATTTTGATTGGAAGAATGCAAAGAAAGAAGAACTAGATCAGATAATTAAGAATGAGACATGGGAATTGGTTCCTAGACCTAGTGACAAAAATGTGATTGGAACAAAGTGGATATTCAGAAATAAGATGAATGAAGAAGGTACAGTAGTAAGAAACAAAGAAAGATTGGTTTGTAAAGGATATGCACAGAGAGAAGGAATAGACTACACTGATACATTTGCCCCTGTGAGTAGATTGGAAGCCATAAAATTGTTCTTGGCCTATGCAACATTCAAAGAATTTAAAGTTTATCAAATGGATGTAAAGTCAGCCTTTTTGAATGGTGACTTGAAGGAAGAAGTCTACATTGAACAACCTAAAGGATTTAATCCTTTAGATAAACTAGACATGGTATGCAGATTGAAGAAAGCACTTTATGGTCTTAAACAGGCCCCAAGAGCTTGGTATGAGAGACTTGATGGTTATCTTACCAAGATTGGATTCAAGAAAGGTGCAATAGATTGTAACTTATTCACAAGAGAGACACCTAATGGATTAATACTAGTTTCCATATTTGTTGATGACATTATCTTTGGAGGTAATGACAAGCTTAGTGCAACATTTGCAAAAGAAATGTAGAATGAATTTGAAATGAGCATGATTGGTCCTATAAAATACTTTTTGGGACTAAATGTAAAATAGATAGATAAAGCTATATTCATTAATCAGTCAAAATATGTGAAACAAATATTGAAGACCTTCAAAATGGAAGATTGTAAGCCAGTATGCACCCCTATGATAACAGGAAGCAGGCTTTCAAAAGATGATGATTCCACAACAGTTGATAAGACATTGTACAAATCTATGATTGGAAAAATCATTTATCTAACTCAATCTAGACCTGACATATCTAGAGCAGTTGGCATTGTTGGAAGATTTGCAGTTGAACCCAAGCAAAATCACCTAATGTAAATCAAGAGGATATTTAGATATCTAAAGGGAAATATAGACTATGGTTTATGGTATCCTAAATCAGAGAATGTACAACTTCATGTGTATATAGATGTAGATTGGGAAAGTTGTATTGATGATAGGAAGAGTACTTCAGGAGGAGCAGTATTTCTTGGAGATAGGTTGGTTTCTTGGATAAGAAAGAAGAAGAACTATATTTCTCAGTCAACAGAAGAAGCTAAATATGTTGCAGCAGTACTGAATTGTTCAACTATGGTTTAGATCAAGTAGATGGTTAAAGACTTTGGTATTCAGGTTGATTATCCTATTGTTATTCACTGTGATAACACTAGCACTATTAACATGTCTAACAACCCTATGATGCATGCAAAGACAAAACACATAGAGATCAAGTACCATTTTCTAAGAGAAAAGGTTGCAGACAAAGAAGTGAAATTGGACTATGTGAGCACCACAGAATAGTTGGCAGATATTTTCAGAAAACCTTTAGAAAAAGATACTTTTGGGTATCTCAGGGAGAAGTTGGGAGTAACTCCCTCTCCTGATTATGATTAGATAAAGAAGCAAGAACATCAGTCCTTAGTGGCTGATGAATGGTTGACTACTCTACTTCTGGAGTAGTACATGTGCATAATGGTTTATGGCACCCTTTTCCATTGATGTCAAAGGGGGAGTATGTACTAAGGGGGAGCATATACTCTGGGGGAGTATAAAAATAGTCATAAGAACTGAAGTAGTGTAGAGGAATCCTTGATGAGGATATTGAGAAGATTGTAAAAGAAAGAATACACCATGTGCTGAAGATGTTTTTAATATCATATGTTGACATCAATGTCAAAGGGGGAGATTGTTGGAGATTTGTTTTTGTACAGCTAGTTGATTGTATGTTTGTCATTGATGACAACATATAATATACAGTAGTGATTCTGCATGTACTTATTAGAATGATGATATCAAGCCTTGCATGGATATATTCAGGTTTTAGACATGTTTAGCATGATATATTCATACATGCAGACTTAGATACGATGTTTCAGTCAAGTTGTGTAATTTTTTTATTAGCAGCTACAGTTCTAGAAGACTATCTGTTCAGAGATGATGTATTTAATGTGTTTCTTGAGTTGCACCTATCTTCAGGATATGTGTGTGTATATTCATGATTAGCTATGAGTTAACTATATTTGGTTAAATGCACCTATCAAGTAACATCAGGATTGTGCTATTTGAGATGATTTGGTGAAGCCGACTTAGTGAAGCATCACGTCTGTTCAATTTGTGTTGCATGGACTTAATATTGTTTTTGTGCTTATTTAAGCCAACAAAGGTGTTTTTGAAGTGTTTCCAAGAGCCGACATGACCTTCTACTTTGAGGAAGATACTTATAGCAAGTCATTTGTGATACGCTAAGTGTGAATGATACGAAAGGAGACAAAAAATGTACAGAGTAGAATATCAGTTGTGGTTCATTCATCAAGGGTCTATGTAAAGAAGCAATTGAAAATTACAATACATTGGAACTGATCAAGACAGCAGGTCTACTCTACAGTTCATCATTAGATATAGTGTATATCTATTCTAAAGAAGGTTGTAGCCTTCACCATTGAAGCAGTGAGATTTTGGATAGTGAGTCCTCACCCCTAACAGGGTTATTTGTAAAAGACTCCTAACAAAATCAGACCCTTAACTAGGTCACTATACTTATTGCATTGTAAAGTACAACTCCTAATAGGGTTGAAATGTCTTCTAATAGGGATTACTATAAACAAGTATAGTTCATTGTGGGTACAAATTCCCACCGGGTTTTTTACCATTTGGTTTCTCTATAACCAAATTGAAGTGTTATCTATTGTGTTATCTGATTGTGTATTTACTTTGTTGTATTTTGAAGTTAATAAGAAAAAAGAATTTAATTGGCTAATAACTGATTCACCCCCCCTCTCAGTTATCCTTTGGGACTATTCTAATAGAAGACGCAAAAGGATAATCAATTAGTTCATCATTGTGTATATGAAAACCAAGGACATCAACATATTTAGAGTGAGCATTAGGATTTTCAATAGGATCGTGAACATCTTGAATAGGAGAACCTTCTTTGATAGGATTGTTTGAAGCTTAGAAAGACTTAGGAAGAGTAGAAAGTGGAAGAAAACATGGAGTGGTAGAACAAGAAGATGGAAGACTTTGATCTTGAAAAGGATCTTTGGATAGCATAAGTGCATAATGTTCCTCTTGATTTTTAATAGGCTTAATATTGGAAGTAACAACACCTTTTTTAATAAACTTAATGGAAGTATCATCTTTAGAAAGTGTAAGCGGGGTAAGGTTATTTTGATTGTCAATATGGTCAATGGTGTAAGTAGTAACTTGATCTCTCTTAGGAGAAGACTTAAGACATGGTGGAGTGAATGAGAAAGGGTCTACGGGATCAAAAGAACCATGAAATGGATAAGAGACATCATGAAAAGGATTGGATGACAGGGAGGTTTCTTGATCTTGATATTTCTTTATGCTCTTTTCTTTATCATTTTTAGAGTCCTCTGGACATGGAGCCACTTCTAAGGACAAGGAAGCATGTTGGAACTATATGGGAGATGTGGGAAGTGATGGGGAAGGATTAGTTGAAGTAGGAATTATAGCATATAAAGAATTAGGCTCTTTAGGTTTAGCATTATTGAAAGTATTTGCAACCAAGTGAAGGTTAGCTTGAGTTTCTTTAAGATGTATCCCTTGAGGACAACTATAGGAAATTGCATGAACAACATTAGGACCTTTGTTGGATGAAGGATTTGTGAAATATTTGAAAAACTTGGAAACTTTAGGAGATGTATGGGTATTGGAGGAAGTAGAGGATGGAAGGGAATCATCAAAAAATAATAGTTCATCATTAACATGATCTCTCTTGAGAGTGTAATCTTTATTTTCAGCATGAGAATCCTTAAAGGAGAAACTCTTATAGTAGCTACGTTTATAACCAGCGTGGAAAGTTTTCTCTTCCTCAGTATCATTCAGATATTGTTCAAAAAATTCATCAAAGTCTTTTTCAAAATCAGTCATATGGATAACCATCACAATCTATCCAATGCGACATTGCCTTACCAGTATAAACAAGCACACAACAAGGATGATTCTTAGGAATAGGAGTATCATAGGTATCACTGCATTGTCCATCATCATAGTTATCATAGTCATCATAGTCATCATAGATGGGCATGTCACTCTTCGTGGAAGAGGTATCAAAAGGATTTTCATGTTTCTCATTATGGTAAGTCTTGAGAGGAGAAGTAAGACTCTTGAGAGAAGTATAAGAAGAACGAGATTGTGGAGAAGAGGAAGATAAAGACCTAGTGAAGGAAGAAGACTTGGATGATGAGGAAAAATGAGAAGAATTAGAAGATGAAAGATGTTTGGAAGAAGGAAGTTGTGACAAGATCATATGTATGATCCTAGCAAAGGCATGTGATTCCATTGCTTTCTTTTCTATTTTCTTTTTCTAAATTTATCATCCATACGATTTTTGGAGGAACACCACTCTTCAAATTGGGCAATGAGTTTGAGATCATCTATCCTCAAGAGAGATTCCATAACAAGATATTTGAAATTCATGATTCTAGAAGAGGAGGAATCAAGCATGGAAGGAAGAAGAGATGAAATAGAAGAAGGTAGACTAGATAATAAGAGGAAAAGAAACAAGAATACTGAAGATCTTAGGAAGAAGAGGAAGAAGTGTGAAGGAAGAAGAGAAATGATGGAAATGAGAGACTAGGAAGACATCGGAGATGTGAAAGAAAGAAGACCAAGAGTCATTTTGTGCAACTTGATACCATTTACGTTCATTTGGATGTTGAGAAAAATTTCATAGCACTTTTGGGGAGATCTATTGAAGTTTTTATCACTTGGGAACTCAGATTTGTTCATTTTAATTGACCAACTAGATGTATTAACATATTTTTCTCATGAATTAGGCACGCAAGACAATAATCAAGGAGTTCAAAAATGTCATCAAACAATGAGAAAGGGACAAAGCAACCTTGCGCATGATCAAGAATAGTGACGTAGTATTTCTACTCCCTAAAAGTTCTACTTGTGTATGTTCTCAAATTGTTTTCCAATCACGCACATAGTCCTATAGAAGAAAATTTGGTTGCACTATGGTTCGTAGTAATGTTTAACTCTGCAACTTTTGTAATCTCAAGTGGGTGAAATCCAATCCTGATGCACCAAGGTTTTGACACAGTTCGATAATTTAATCAATCAAGAGCTATTGAGGAGATCTGACAACCCAACAAGAAACTACACCTGTGGAGATTTCTTCCACAAGGAAATTTATATAGCGATTGTTGCTACCATGGTGAAAATGGCTATTACCACTTGAGATTCTGTCCACATGGTTTACCCAATAAAGGGAATGTCTACTATGGTTAACCCTCTCTAACAAGGAAGAATCACAATATAAACCACATGGGGACTTAGTTCGAATTCAAGGGTTCCAAGTTTTTGATTCTCCCAAAAGGGAAAAGACCATAATCCTCTAGCCTCTTCACCTCACCAAAACATAACAAACAAAATTAATTGACCCACTAATTTGAAATCATGTCACCCAAGGTTTGTATATCAACAACAATGACCACCAATCTCAAGAGAGAAAGTACCAATCAAAGTTGAAGACTAAACCAAGTTTGAAGTAATGACAAATCCTTCCCTACCTACAAGGGGATCTATCGTCAAGAAGAGCTTCACATGTAAGAAAAGAGAATGAAGCCCACTCTCTAAAGATTGCCACAAATAGTGTTTATAGGGCCTAATTACTATGTGAAACATATATGCAAGAAAGCAAATCTAGGTTCATTCTTTAGAGAAAAAATTAAAAATGTGATCTATGAAAGCAAGAAACACTCAAGCTAAACATATGAGAGATTCATTTTTATTTCTAAAATCTAAATTTTATAGTGATGAAAAAAATACCTCAAGTCCAAATCAACGCGCTTAGTAGATTTTACCTTATTGTTTCTTTTTTTGAGCTTTTCTGCGAAAGCAAGCCACGAACTCTCCAACAAGCAAGACAAGCAAATAAACAAACACAATATGCAATGTATATTCAACTTATGCAAACCCTAGGGTTAGATCTGAAAATCAATTGTTAGGAGAAATAATAACCAGCAAATAAGCCAAATGACAACTCACATCATGCATTGAACCATGTGAAAAATAAGTGCAAGCTAATCATTAAATGCCCTTTTTTAATTTTTTTTTTGACCTAGTCAACAAGTTTGGACCTATATGACATGAATTCGGATCCCAAACCCTAAATTTAGAAAAGAGACCACTGTTAAAAAATAGAAAAGAGATCATTGTTAAAAAATAGAGAGCTTTCCAAAAATGTACATTTTTTAGCAATATTTTCTGATTTGTGCCCTAGGGACCCTATTTATTAAAATGGACCAGTTTTTAAAGATCAAATTTTTAAGCCATTATTTGTCATTAAAACAAAAAACACAGAGAACATACCCCATGTATAATTCCAAGAGCTTTCAAGAAATGTAAAGTTTTCTGAAAAATTCGTTGATTTGTGACCATAAACAAATTTTCATGAAAAATCATAAAAAAATTATAAATCTTGGAAAAATGATCAGAAAATTCTGATTTTCAAACTAAGACACCTTTGACGCAATGCCAACCTGCAAAAAAAATTTAGAACAAAAATCCAAGCCGTTTGGGAGATATAATTGTGTGCATAAATGTTGTCACACTTCTATGAATCATTCCATTCAAGGTTGTTCAAGAATGAGGCCTCAAATATCGATTCATAGCTCTCTAGTCATGGATGTGTAAAAATGTAAAATGAAGGCCCTCAGATTGACCTAGTTGTGTCTATTGCAAATACACCATGAAACGAGAGATTCGA
>MU227244.1:10591049-10611644 GCA_018584345.1 Thuja plicata | reverse complement strand
GCAATACTTGGAAGATCTCTAACTACCTTGACATTGCTTATCTTTACTATATTATCAAAATTGATATGACAGAGTCTCTTGTGCCATAACCAACTATCATCCACTTTTGCAACAAAACAACTTACATTAGAATTGAGCTGGAAAACATTGCCTTTTATTTTGGAACCTGATGCAATCATGTCTACTTCTTTGTTTCTAATAATGCATTTGTTGTCTTTGAATTCAAAATGATAACCTTTGTCAAGTAGCTATCCAACACTTAGTAAATTGTGATGTAATCCATCAACATACATAACATCATCTATCTTATTCTTTCCATCCAGGGTGATGGATCCTCTGCCTATGATAGGTTTAGGAGTGTTATCTCCAAATCTAACCATACCACCTTTGTAATTTTCTAGATGAACAAATCTGTCTTTATCACCTATCATGTGATGAGAGCATCCGCTGTCAATAATCCAATCAATTCTGATGTATGCTTTAGAAATTAGGGCTAACTCCTGTGTTTCCTTTTCATATTCAATGTCCATATGCTCAATTAATCTTTCCATGTCTTTAAGGGCAAAAAATCCAATTTCATCTTCTCCTGAATCTTCATCAGTTACACCTTCTTCAGCATGATAGCATTCCTTCCTGTATTTAGGTTTATAATTAGATCTGAATTTCTTTACTCTTGTAGGACACTTGGATACAAAGTGACCGATCTTGTTGTATGAAAAACATTTGAATGGAAACTATCCTTCATATTTCCCTTTGACTTTCTTTTTTCTTTTGGCAATCATGGCTATGATTTCTTCTAGTTCTTCATCAACTTCTTCTTTCTCATTATTGCTAGAGATGTGAGATTTCTTACCATGAACTGAAGCTTTGAAGGTTGTTTCACCTTTTGGTTCAGCCTTCAATCTTGATATCTCAAACGCAAAGATTTTACTGATCAAAGTCTCTCTTTTGAAGTCTTATGAAAATTTCATGGTTTCCTCTAGAATACTGATCTTGTGTCTCATAGTCTAATGTTAGAGTAGTTAATAGCTTGTCCATTATATCTTCTTCTGATATTTCTCAACCATTGTTTCTAATTCTAGAGACTGCTTCATTTATCCTCTAATTGTAGGCTCTAATGTTCTCTTTAGGTAACATCTCAAGACTGTTGTATTTATTTTTCCATGTCTTCCTACATGCATTCTTTGCTTGAACATCTCCTTCAAACATGTCTTCTAAATACTTCCATATTGTGTATGCCTTGTCTAATTTTTTGATCTCAGAGAATTCACTGTCAGATAGTGCACTTATAAGGGCTTCTTTGGCAACTGCATTAGCTATGAATGTATCCTTCTGTTTACTAGTAGCATCATCTCTTGATAGATATTTTAAAGAGGGAACAACAACTTCTTGTGGGGCTATCTCAAAAATGTAAAAACCAACACATTGTAGATGTGTTATCATTTTGTTTTTCCAATCTAGATAATTTTCTCCATCGAACATAGGGCTCTCTTTTCTGAAGTAAGACATCTGATCTATCTTAAGCTGTTAGGCTTCTTCTTCAAGGCACTTGGCTCTGATACTAGTTGTTAGAATAGTCCCAAAGGATAACTGAGAGGGGGGGTGAATCAATTATCAGCCAATTAAATTCTTTTCTCTTATTAACTTTAGAATACAATAAAGTAAATGCACATTTAGATAACACAATAGACAACACCATAATTTGGTTATGGGGAAACCAAATGGTAAAAACCCCGGTGGGAATTAACACCCATAATGAACTATACTTGTTTATACTAATCCTTGTTAGAAGATCTTGCAACCCTGTTAGGAGTTGTTCTTTACAATGCAATAAGTATAGTGACCTGGTTAAGGGTCTGACCCTGTTAGGAGTTTTTTACAAATAACCTGGTTAAGGGTGAGGACTCACTGTCCAAAAGCTCACTTCTTTAATGGTGAAGGCTACAACCTTCTAAAGAACATATATGCACTATAGCTGATGATGAACTATAGAGTAGACCTTCTGTCTTGATCATTTCCAGTGTATTGTAATCTTTTACTTCTTCTTCACATAGATCCATGATGAATGAAACTCAACTGATATTTTGCTCTGCACTTTCCTGCATCTTTTCTTGTCATTCACACTTAGCATTCCAAAAATGACTTGCTATAAGTATCTTCCTCAAGGTATAATATCAAGGGACCTATTAGACAACTCTTCATAACATCCTTGTCGGCTTTACTAATCATGCAAGCATAATTACAACTGCGCAATATAAACTGAATAGACGCGACACTTCACTAAGTCAGTCTCACCAAATTAACTCTAACTTTACAATATTCTTGAAACACATTTTTTTCCTTTAGATAATTATCATCAACTCATAACCAAACTTGAATATACACACACATATCCCAAAGATAGGTGCAACTCAAGAACCAATGCAATATGTCGACTCTGTATAGACAAACTCCAGAAACTATAACTGTCACATAAAAAAATTACACAACACAACTGAAACTTCATATCTGAGTTTGTGTGTATGAACAAAACATAAAAAACATGTCTAAAATAGTAATATAACTGTGCAAGGCTTGATACTATCATTCTGATAAGTACATATAGAACACTGTTGTATATTATATGTTTCCATCAATGACAAACATACAATCAACTAGCTACCAGAAGTAAATCTCGAACAACTTTGTTGCCATAATGAAAACACAAAACAAGCCATATACTCCCTGGGAGTCAACTTGCCAACAATCTCCCCCTTTGTCATTAATGGAAACAAAGGAATGTGGCTAAATTACTCAAAATTGACAAACATCAAAAAATGTATATTTTTTCTCTTAACATATACTATATATTTATTTGCATATATATACACTTCTCCTCATACATACATTACTCCCCCATTGACATTAATGACAAAGGTGTCAAAATTTTAAGTCTTCAAATACTTACTCCATGTATACATCTGGATAGGCTATCTGCAGATTCTTCATCTCTTGCTACCATAATGCCTTTAGTGCATCAATTGTTTAGAGATGGGCGCATAGAGCATATGTGAGTTTTTCCATCTTTGTCAAATCCATGCTAGGTCCTTGATCATATGTAGTAATGGTTGCATCAATCTATTTAATGTTCTCATCCAGAACTGCTAAGGAGGGCACAAGTGCATTTCTCAACTGAGCATGCCTGATCCTTATCTTACTGATCTCCATTTTAGCTTTTCCTATCTCGTCTATCTGACCTTGATAGATATTGTTGCAGATGTTTATATCTTGGGATGATGTTTCAACTGAGTGTCTTATGTTATCAACCAAGATATCTGCCTCTTCTATCTTTTTGATATGTTTAGAGGTGAGTTTTCCTCTGTCCACGTAATTTTCTATAAGCTTTCTTCCTTTTGATGCCAACTCTTTCAACATTGTCTGACCAATCTTCAATGACTTTAAATCTAAGGAAAAATTCTTTATTAGTTCATTCAATCTTTCCTTTTTGTACTCATCTTCTGCAGTTCTAGTAGCTGAGTCTACTAAAATTTTAAAATGTATTTTGAAGCTTGTTAGGATGCTGTCTACATCATCAACTGATTGAATTTTTGCTACTTTCTTGTTCGCATGCACTAGGTCATTTAGAATGTTTACTGATTCCAAGAAGAGAGGGTTTCTCATAACCTATTTCTCTTTAGCTTTTTCCATGGCTAGGACACTGATCTTGATCAAGTCTTCTTCTCCCCATGCATCTAGACTTAATGAGTTAGGAGTTAATCTTGCTAACAATGAAGTAGATGGTTGAATGGATGGTGTGAATATAGTATTCTAACTAGTATCCATGCATTCACTTTTTACTGGGATCTCCATAGCTGGTATCTCATTAGTCTGATTGTCTTGTTCTTTATTGAAATCTATTGAATCATTAAAGGGGACTTCATCTTACTGTAAAGATGTGTCATTAGTGCATACCTCCTTTGTTTCTTCAATGCTTACAAATGCTTTATGAACTTTTTCCATATAATTGTTGGAAGCAGTCATGGATATCTTGATATCATCAATCACTATAGTATCTCCTGAATCTTTTGCTGTATCAGAAGCTATTGAAACTAAGGGCGCTGAAACCTGTGGACCTATCTTAGGTGCATTCTGAGTCACTGGTTCTACAACTTGTTTGGGAGGAATTGGAGTTACCTTTTCTATAGGCACTGTTGAAGGATACATATGTCTATCCATAAACACTTTTGCAAAATATTTTTTAGTCTCTTTCCCAACTAACTCATACTCTTTGTTCATAATATGAGGAGTCCTTGTCTTGATTCTGAGATGAGGCTTTACCAAATCTAATAGAATTTCCTTCTCATCATGTGCGCAAACATGGAGAAGATTATCCAATGTTTCTTCTCTAATCCTCATATCTTCCTCAATTGCATGCCTTTTCATTATCTCTAGAATGTTCCAAAGCTTGTCTGGTATCACTATTTTGAGTTCTAGAACTGACTTTTTAAACTTGATCATGTGAGAGATGAGCATAGAACATATCTCAGATTTATCTATCTCCTGATACTTGTCATAAACCTTTGTAATTTTATCTAGTCTCCATTCATTAACAATCATGTTCCTTAATATATTAAGACTAGGTTTGAATCCTACCTTAGGAGGAGCTTGAGTATTTCTCACTGTGCTCCGAGTTGTTCTTGAGGATGAGTGACTAGTGGGTTCTTCCTTCCTTCCTCTAGACTTCTCGCTTGGTACAAAAGGTGGAGAGGATTCCAGATCAATGGTGGTAGAGGGTGCAAAATTGCTCTCTTCAGTCTTCTTCTTCTTCTTCTTCTTCTTCTTCTTCTTCTTCTTCTTCTTCTTCTTCTTCTTCTGGATTTCATCATACTTCTCTATTTTAACTTCTGCAGGAGTTTTGTCAAGTTCTTTAGCAATCTTAGCTTCCCTAGCTTTGTCTAGGTCTTCTTGTGTAACCCGATGAACTTTTAGGATATTTGAGGTAATCCTTGATGCCTTCCTTTTGTTGTCAGCACTGTATAAGACAGAATCAATTTGATTTGTCTTTTCTCTGTATGTTCCCCATCTAGGTTCATTGGGATCCTTGGGCACAGATAGGAGAACTTGTGCATAACCTTCCAATACTTGTTCTTCAACTTCATATTCGAGGGGGTGAATCTATTTTTTTCTGGGCTCAACTTCCTCCATGCAAGTGCAGTCAGTTTCTACCATGAAGCATATGGTGTCTTTGTATTTCTCAACTATCTTCTCAGGTATCCTGAACCTCTTCTGCATCTTGATCTTGAATGTTTTGATATCCATGTCCATAGAATCTTTTGCACTATTCTCTGATGTAGCTTTTAGTGATATTTGAGACATAGTAGGCTTACTCCTATCTAGGTAAAGATTTGCAACTTTACCAACAATGTGGAAGTACAAATAGATGATCAAAGAACCAAACCTGAATATCTTTCTCTTGTCATGCTTAATGGATTTGATATTCTCTATCAGCTGTGTGCACAATAATTCATAGAGATTGTACTGAGTGTTATCTCTCACTATCCTTATTGCTGCCAGAATTGTTGCCACAGACACACTATTCAATCTGCTTGCTTGCTGAAACTTGTATCCAAGTATCATAGTGAGTAGTTTGATGTCATTCTCCTTAATGGGATCAATAGTCATGCCATGGCTATCATTTCTAGATAAGAAAACTTTTTTAACCTACTTTTTAACATCCTTACCAGTAGGAAGAACTGGTCCAGTCTTAGGAAGTCCAGTCATCTCATGAATTAAATCTGTAGTGATGTGGATAGGAACCTCACCTATCTAGTATAGATCATTATGTATCCTACTCAATAGTATCTTCACTCGTTCTAGCTCATATAACTCATGCACATTGGAATACTCAAAGATAGGGTTATCAGTGAGATGCACGTATTCATCCTTGAATGAATAGTCTGGTTTCATCATTGAACCCATGAGAGATGAAATGTTGTTGTCTCCAACTATTTCCTTCTTTCAATAAACTTATTCGCGGATGTCTTCTACATGTACTACTCCAAGTGGAGTCCTAGAGAATGCTCCTTCAACATCATCTAGTATAGACTTGAATGGATGCTTCTTAAAGGAAAATCTCTTCCTTTCAGCAATGTCAAATACAACAGGGGTTTCCATACTTACTTGCAACTTGGTTAAGTAGGGTTTCACAACAATTCTGAAATGACGCGACTGCTAGGGTTCTGTTCCAATTTTTATTCCGTTCACAAACTAACTAATCCTTTGATCTGTAGTGCTTTTATGCTCAATGCTTATCTGATTTCTAAATTCTTCAATCTCAAATGCAAAGTGAGGTTTTTAAGATCTTTTGCCAATTTATATAAAGATTAATTGCATTTAATGCTCGTTGTTGTAAAGCAGTTTATAGAGAGAATTTCAAAATTTGTTTTGAATGAAGTAAACGCAATGCATGAATGCATACAACCTTAATTTGTGATCACATGCATGAATCCATAGGTGCATACTTAGAGGTCAGTATACCAGCCATGTAGGGGTTCAAAGCCAGAATAGCTCCCCCTAAGACCATGAGGGTCAACTATCCAGAAGTAGAAGGTGTATCCTCTAAGGATGCATCTACTACCTTGTTCTCTTCATTATCCTTCTTTAATTCGACCCATATTTTATCTGAGTTAGCTTTAGCTTCCACAAACTTAACTTCTCCTAATTCTTCAAACAAAGACTTCTTAGGATTCTCTTGTCCTTTTGTTCTTGATATGTAAGACCTTGAGATGTGTCCAGGATTTCCACATGAGTGACAAATGATAGGAGGTCTGATGTTGTTATTCATCATGCTACATTGCTTGGCTGTGTGTCCATTATAATTATATATCTAACATTTAATGTTCTGCAAGTTTCTTTGAGGTTGATTTCTCTGATTGAATTGAGTTTGATTCCTTTGGTTCAGTTGTGGCTGATTTCTTTGATTTGTTCTTCAATGAATAGCCCTATGACCAAAATTATTGTAGGAGTAACAATAACCATTGAAGGGTCTTACATTCTTACAATATCTTGCTAAGTGTCCATGCTTTTTATAGGCATAGCAAGTACGGTTGACTTCCTTGTGCTTATCTTTTGATGGTTCCGCTTTAGTCTCTTCATGATTCTTAGTTTTCTTTTCTTCTGAAGATTCTGTTTGAGCTTTCTTTCTTTCTTGTAATGAGCTGATATCAATTTGAGCTAGACTGTATCCCATACCAGTGGTATCACCTTTTAGTTTTTATGCATAAAGCTGTGATGAATTAAATCAAAACTTGTGTGTAGTTTGTCAATATTGTCTTTTTCTCCTGATAATTCAGATTCAATCTTATTCTTGATGTTTTCCAATTCCAAGATTTTTATATTGGCTTGCATGGGTTCTTCATCTAACTATTTATTTTCTTTGTTCTTCTCTTCAATAGCTGTTAGGCTATCAGTTAATTGATCATTCAATTCTTCTATCTTATCCTTTAAATATAAGTTTTCTTCATTTAGTTTCTTGACCATTTTCCCCAAATCATTCGTAGAGAAATCTTACAAATCTTTTCTTAACTTTTTTATAAGCATTTGTGAGCCATCAACTTTTAGTTTAAGTTCCTCATTTTCTTTCTCAGATCTATCGAGATCTTCAAGGGCTGCTTCAAGATTCTTTTTTAGATGTTTGACTTTTGCTAAATCTATGATCTCCTCAAGTGGTTAAACTTTTCTCTCAGAGGACCAGAGCTCTGATACCAATTGTTGGAAACACTGAGAGGGGGGGGGGGGGAATTAATGNAGAGCTCTGATACCAATTGTTGGAAACACTGAGAGGGGGGGGGGGTGAATTAATGTTTAGCTAATTATTCAATTTCAGCACTTTAAACACAAATCAATTATATATCACTTGAAGCTTAACATAAGATCACATAACACATAATATGATTATGGGGAAACCTTGATTAGAGGAAAACCCTAACAGGAATTAGTACCCACAAATATTTCACTAGTATAATGAACCTGTTAAAGTTCCTTTGCCATGTTAGGAGCAGTCCTTACAATTCAAGTACAATGACCTGGTTAAAGGCCTGACCCTGTTAGGAGTCTTTTACAAACAACCCTGTTAGGGGTGAGGACTCACTGTCCAAGATCTCACTGCTCAATGAGAAAGAAGGCTACAACCTCCTGAGAATAGATATGCACTATATCTAAAAGTGAACTATTGTATATGACACAGATGTATGATCAGTTCAGTTATGCACTTATACTCTTATCTTCTTTAGGGACTCTATCTCATGCTAACATATTTACATTGATTTTCTCTACTAATTTCTTTGAGACTTCAAATATATCTTTTCATTACATATATATATGTTTATGCCCAAATAGACATGACTATAAACAAGACCTTAGTCAGCCCAAAAAAAACATACACAATGCTCCAAACAAATTGGCTTAAGCGTGTTTACAATAATGTTTAATACATGGTTACAAACTTATTACAATAGGCGCTTAGCCTTTACATAACAAAAGTTTACACGCTAATAAAAAACCTAAAGTCGGCTCCATACTCTGTATTATGAACTGCTAGTGTACTTGTTCTTCCTGTAACTTGTCTGTGCTGATATTCCATACTATGCGTGTATAGGGTAAGCATAAAAAACATATCATAGAACTTATGTCTGAAGGCACTTAGTCTGAATCACCCATACGCATGTGCACTGGTGCTCTGATCATCTGTGTGTCTCTTTTCTATATTGTCTTTTGTGCTTAGTCAATTTTCATTACTAAGTTTGCTGTCAAAACTCCATATGACTTTTTTGCCATAATGAAAACACAAAACAAGTCATATACTCCCTAGGAGTCAACTTGGCAATAGTCACTAGTTGAAACATTGGTTGAAGGCCAGATTGCTTAGAAGTATAAGAAGAATCACACCCTTCACAACACTTGAAGGGCCCTAGATGGAAACATAGTGGCGATAATATCCACCCTTCAGTAGGAAAGGAAGACTTGGAGGTTGTTTTCAAAGAGTATGTCATCACATAGGTGACTTTAGGAAAAATAAATCAACAAGGGGAATTGGACCTCTTAAACAAAGTAAGCCAGGCTATCCACACCAGGTATGAAAAACAATCCCAAAGGGTGAAGGATTTGAAAGTTACCGATGCAAATATCTTCAGACTCCTGACATAGTTAGTGTGCCCCCTCACCTTTGAAACACCCAAACCTTTATCTTTCAGAACACCTTTCCCTCAGGGTGATGTCAATGTTCTGAGAACTATGAAAAGGAAGGAACTAGTGGTGGGTGAATGGATGACCCAGCAAATTAGAGCCATAAGAATTTTTCTATTTGAGTCTCTACTCGACTTCTTCTAGGCACATGACATAGTGAAACAATTGGAGGCCACTATTCCTCAGTGGAAAGGAGAGACTGATAAATATGAGGAATGGAAAGATGCCATAGTGGAGATTCTAAATCTCGGAGAAGATAGTGTAATGATGACAGGTATCCTAGGTGATGAGTCCTATGGGTTCCTCAGGACCCAGTACTCTAGACTTGTATTCAAAGTCAGAACCAGCAAGAAAATGGTAAGGGTGCTAGAGGAAAAAATTCTAGCTGCCTAAAACCCATTAGACCAATATGTTACTTTTATCAAGGAAATCACATCGAATGACCCTCTCAGCCATGAGACTTATACTCTCATTGATTCTATACATAACAAGTTTGATGAAGTGGCTGAGGCTCAATTTTGAATTGATGGAGATTTTAGCAACACCATAATGGTGGAACTCTCCCAGATGATGCTCAAGTCCCATGATGCTACCAAGGTGGCTGTAGAGTTGAAGGAGAAGGTCGAAGACACCGAAGATCACTTCAAAAGTTTTGTTGATCATTGGTATTTCCTAAAGGAAGTGGAAGAGGAAAGTGTACTCTAGATTTTGGAAGCACATGAAAAATTCAAAGGCCAATAAGATTTACTAGACCCTGGGGATTCCTTCATCATGGGTGGTTCTCAGCATTAATTCTTTATTCTTTGAGCGCAAGCTCCTGGATTCTGGAATCTTGGATCCCAAGTTTTGTATTATTTATGGTGATAAGTGTTGATAGGTCCCTGAGCTGATCAATCACTGCCTATGGTCTATTTTTAGACCTAAGGCCATCCTTTATGGTGTGATGGGTCAATATTAGCTAGAAAGTTCATCAAAAGACATCTCCCTGCTCCCAAGGCACTGTTCTAGCATTTAATATCTAGCGTACAAAGTACCACTCAGTGACCAAGAACCAGAGATGAATTAATGAGGGTGTATAGCCCAAGTCACCCAGAGAGAACCATCACATCAACAAGTGAAAATGCACCTTTTTTAATGGTGACTTTCTCGGAACCCCTTTCTTTTCTTTCCTCTCTTTTCTTCTTAAATGATTGTATAAAGTATGATGGCTCTAATAGTGTAGGTAGTACTGGATCTAAATATTGTAATATAATGTAAGTATCTTGTGTAGGTTAACTTTCCTACGTAAATAATATGTCTATAAATAATAATTCTGATGCTATTCCAAGGGTCAGTGAATTGATGATTTAGTTGTACACAAGTAATATAATTTTATGTTTTAGCTATCTTTCTTTAAGGTTTGGAGTAGATTAATGCTCCCTTGGAGCCCCTAGTTTAACTTCCAATGATGCTATATTTCAAGTTAATGAAAGGATGAGAAGCACTACTTGGCACCATGTTCTGTATTTTTTCTGATTCTAGAATTCACAAACACTTTCATGTTGTATGCTTCCTTATGTCCTTTGTTCCAGTTCTTTAATGTTTTGATGAACTAATTTGTTTTTCTACTAGTATATATCTGATTGCGATCATATGTATGCCTAGTATCTTCTCTTCATATAGAACTTTGTTCATGTTATGGATATATATATCATGACTATAGTTAGATATTTTCACTAACCTTGTCCTATATTTTGATGTTTTCTTTGATTGGAGATAAGAAGCACTTGTAGGAAACCTATTATCGTCAAAGTTCCAAAGGTTGATGAGTCAAAACTAGCTATCCCCCCAAAACAAATAGTCATCTACCCAACTAAGTCAATATTGCATCATTGTGACTCGAATACCAGGTGCTTGGAGGATAGCAGATCTCTCTCTTTGATAAACCTCTTTAGGAAAAGTTGGCTGGTACTCCAGTACCCAGTGAAAACTCTCCCCTGTTGGCAAGGCCATCATAATGTCCTGTCAACAAAAAATGGCACTAGAAGGATGACATGAGCTCATCCTCTCCCCAAAAATTTGATACTACACCTCCTAAAGGTTCCCCAAGGAACAGCTTTAGAGACCAAGATTTCCATAGGTTAGGGTCATTTTCACCTTTACATTTTGAAATAATACTTCGTTCGAACCAAAACCCTGGAGAGTTTTCATAACTCAGACCTCCTATCCAAGGAAAAAAAGACCTACCAAAAAAAGAAACCTTTGAATCATTCTTTAGGGCTCATAGCTTCTTAGAGTACCCAGATTACTTAGCCTTCCTTAGTAACCAACACCCCTTTGAATTGCGCAAACCCAATGTCTGCTTACTTCAAAAACACTAGGTCTCCGATGGGATAGTTCCCTAACACTATCAATGACCTTCCTCCACATCTAGAGAAGATTTGTACCAAGTACAAATATCTAGGTCCCTGGACTCTAGAAGAACACATGTAGGCCTATAAGGAGGCCATGATTAGGCACCACATCTAGCATGAGGATGTGGTGAGTAGGATGTTCCTGCTATCTCTTGAGGAAAGAGAACTAAATTGGTACCTAAACTTACTTGCCAACTCCATCAATAGTTGGAAACATATGGAAGCTGCCTTTCTGACAGTGTTTTGAGTCCATGTGGACCCAGCTTGGTCCCACAGCTAGTTCATTTCCATCAGGAAGGAACCCAATGAGCCTCTGGAAACCTTTAGCCACCGATTCTAGAGGGCCCTGAAATGATTCTTGAGACTCTGCATTCCATCTGCAGAAGTGGCTATCCAAACCTATCTTAATGCCTTAGACCCATTTTTTGCTGCTCTCTTATGGAGAACCACTCCCACCAATGAAAGGGACACCTTGGCAAAGCTTTACAACCTTGCCCAGAATTGTCCCAGAACCTGAGAAAAACCACCGACGGTATCAGACAAGGCCTGTCGTATAACATGTAGCCCAAAGGAACTACCTACCTGAGAGGGTATGATCCTAATTTGGCAACAGGTGCCCCTATGATGAATTTGATACCCCAATATGTTTACCCCACTCCCCATCCATATCCCTTGGTCTCAAAGTGCACACCGTGCAAAAAATCACAACAACTTGTACCCTAATCTTCCATGGTACCCTTATTCTAGACATCTATGCCTAGCGGATTACCTTCAGAAGAGACAAACATCATTGCACCTATCCCACCACCTCAGTCATCACATTGTGACACTACTATCTAGCTATCCATCAAGGTCGAATCTCTTTGGAGATTGGTGTCCTCACTCACTATGGACATGGATAGCTAAAGATTGGACCATCCACGTCCCATGTCAGCAACCCTTCTCAGCAAGGGAACATCTTTTTGGGACAACAAAGTTCAAATAACTCTAGGCCTCAAAATCACTATAAAAATAATGGAGGCAATAAAGCTCGACCCAACCAGCAATGGAACAACACTCCAAACAATGAGGGTGTTCCCTTAAGTTAACCTAACACCCAAGGAGGTGCAAGACCCAACCATACCATGCAAATTGCTAAGTTCCACCCTCTAACATCATGGTGTCAGCTGCATGACACTAGTTTGCATTCCAAGGTAAATTGTACCACAGTGGAGAAGATTATTCAAATCTCCAAGTTTCATAGGCAAAAAAACATTGATTCCCCTCCTCCAGAATCCTCTACCAAGCCTCATCATTCTTCTTTTGCCTATGAAACTATCTTCTTTGGAGAAGGAAAAGGTGATGAGGAAGAACACGATTTGCAGGGGTTCTTCAATGACTCCATCCCAGACTTTGAGGCTAATGCTTTTACCAACCCCAGGACTCACTATAACACCCAGGGTTAGTCCAATAAAATTCCTATAATAATATTGATTACCTCAAAGATTACAAATCTCCCACCAGATCCTCTCACATATGTCAACCTCCCCCCTCCAAAAGGGCCTATTCCAAATCACACACATGATTTCATAGGAAAAGGTCAGTGGACACCAAAATGGAAATTTGATATCATGAAGGTGATGGAGAATACCACCACAACCATGAACTTAATGGAAGTATTTCTCAGTTGTCCTGAGCAAAGGAAGTCTCTCTTAAAATATTTGGAGAACCCAGAAGTGTGTAACCACCCACCTAAGTCTCTCACTTTTGACGATGCCAATGTGGCCGTATTCTGGGGAAATATAGAAGACCCCCCTTTTTTGCTTGGTCTTAAAATTCATGGTAAGAACTTACACAATTGCTTAGTGGATTCTAGAACTTTAGGTAATTTCATGCCCTTATCTATTTGTAAGAGGCTTGGATTGACCTGTACACCCTCCAAAGGCGCGGTGGTGTAACTAGACAAAACTGCCATTAAAATGGTGGGTGAATTGAAAAATGTCCAAGTATAGTTGGTAAAAGATCCTCAGATATCTAGCGTCATTAATATCCAAGTGGTTGACATCATTGAAACCTACGGGATGCTCCTGAATCAAAAATATTCCAAAGCCTTGAACAGATACATCTTGACCAACTTCTCCCACTTATGGCTCCCTCGTAGAGGAGAGGATTGTTAGGGTTTGACAGATCTGGAACAATATAAATTAAACAGTTATATGTAAAAACAAAAGAAGAATAAAACTAAACATAGATTTAATGTGGTTCACCCAAAACCTGGGCTACATCCACCTACATAGCCGTCCAACCTTTCTTATTATCCAGAAAAATAGTACACCAACATTACAATGCATTATGCATCTCTACTGCTTATAACAGGCATTTTAGGGCAACCTCTAAAATCAACCATTTTAGGGTTTTACAATGCCAGTCTTATTTTTACCAAAAAAGAAAATCTTTAGTATCAACACAGTATCAACACCCACTACATGTGTTGGAATTATATTGGAATGATGTACTGAGAGGGGAGGGCTGAATCAGTACCTCTATAACTTTTCTTGGTTGGCCGATTAAACCTTAATCATTAGTTTATAAATTATCTTTTCTAACTGTTCATCTTTCTTTATGTATATGCAATCATATCATAAGTTCTTTAGTATGTAACCATAAAAGAAACATTCATGAAAATAGATAACACATAACACAAGATATGATATCATAGAAAAATCTTGTTAGGAAGTAAAAACTATGGTGGGGATTGTTACCCACAAGACTTCACTATTTGCAAATAAGAAGGGGCCGGTTAAGGCTTACAATTGGTCACTTCTGATGACCTACCGTGTTAGGAGTATTATAGTGGAGACCTGTTAAGATCTACTTCATTTGAAGCTTTAGAAACACTATTAAGTGTGCACTCTGTTAAGAGATTTGTAAAGAACGGTTAAGTTCACCTTCTACAAAAGGATTTTAGATGTGATGCACTTGTTAGAATGCAACTACATAATTCTTTGATCTGATGATGTATGAAATCTCTAATTATTGATAATAGATCCAATAAAGCTTCCTATGTATAAGTAATCATCCTTCCATGATTGAATAATACCTTTATCTGCTCGTCGGTAGCCTCTGTGTGTTCTTGAAAATTGATATGATCTGTTTCTGAAGTTTGCATGAATTCTACCTTCTGCTCCTTAGATACTCTTCATGGATATCAACAATAATGAATTCATAACTCACAATTGATTTGAACATCTATTTATACTAGTTTTTGGCTCAATTCTTGATTCATGTTTCGCAAGTTAACTCTAGATCCAAGGTTTACAACTTGACCTTGATCTTTAGTTAGATATGTTTTAGATCCATTAGGATGCTTTAAAACATTTACATAAAGCTTTCTTGACCCTCAAGTTATGATTTAAACCAAATTAAAACTCTATAAATAGAATCACATTGCTTTATCTGACGTGTAAAACTTAGATCCACAATTTGCGGGTTCTCTAACTGACTGTCAGTTCTGACGGTTGGTTTTCTTGGTCTTTGGTGTTCCTTTCTTGAACTGGTCATTGGGTATGCCTTTTCTATTCCATCAGTTTTGTTCTCAAAACTATGTCGTCAGTGATGATCTCAATGTTATGTTATTGACCCGTCAGTGATGTCCTATTCACTTCATCGGTGCAACACTTTTTAGTGTTCATCAGTCAATTCCATACTTAGCATTTTTCATGACCTTTGTGTTCTGTCGGGTATGCTTTCTATTTGCCGGTAATGCTTGTAGTCCTTTGGTAATGCTTGTAGTTTGCCGGTGATTCGTGTAGTATGCCGGTGATCTCTGTCAATGTTTTTCACTAAGTGTACTAATGGCAAAATTAATGTCATCATACATGATCATTCACCACAATATCAACAATCTCCCACTTGGAGAGTGATTAGGCTCCACACCCAACAATATCGCACTTGGAGACTAAAACCAGATGACAATGTAGTACGTGCAACTCCCACTGGATAAAATACTTTGTTGTGTATTAACTCCATGACCATCAGTCAAGAAGCCCAATAGAAGTTGAGAAAGAAACTAGCTTCTCCTTGGGGACTGCCTTCGTGAACATGTCCGCAGGATTGTCACTTGTGTGAATCTTTTCAAGCTGTAATTGGCCATCCTCCAAAATAGAGCTTATAAAATGGTACCTAAGCTATATGTGCTTTGTCCTTGAATGAAAAGCAGAATTCTTTGCAAGATAAATGACACTATGGCTATCATTGTACAATGGGCGATCTTCCTGCTTCTGACCCAATCCCTCCAAAAAACATTGCAACCAAATCATCTCCTTGCTAGCTTCCATAGTAGCTACATACTCAACTTCAGTGGTTGAAAGTGCATTAACCTTCTGCAATCTATAAATCCAACTGGCTGCGGTACCCCCTACAGTGAAAACATACCCTATAGTACTCCTCCTTGTATCAATATCTCTTTCCAGATCAGAGTCAACAAATCCACTCAGAGAAGAACTGGATCTTGTGAAACATAATGCCTTTGTATTAGTACCTTTCAAATATCAAAGAATCCATTTGACAACATTCCAATGTTCCATACCTGGATTGCTCATATACCTGCTGACAACTCCCACTGCATGAGCAATATCTGGCCGTGTGCAAACGATTGCATACATTAGACTGCCAAAAACTGATGAATATGAGATGTTAGACATTTTATCTACCTCTCCCTGTGCCTTTGGGCACATTTCCTTAGTCAATTTGAAATGACTAGCCAAAGGTGTACTAACTGCTTTTGCATCCTACATATTAAATCTTTTCAACACCTTCTTTATATACTCACTTTGGGACAAATTCAAGGTTCCATTTTTCCTGTCCCATGTAATCCTCATACCAAGGATTTTCTTAGCATCACCCAAATCCTTCATAGCAAATGACCTTGCTAATTTCTATTTTAGTTCATTTATTTGTTCCATATTGGACCCAACAACAAGCATGTCATCAACATAGAGTAACTGGATAATGTAACTCCCATTATCCAATCTCTTAAAATATACATAGTGATTAGAATGACATCTATGGTAACCTTGTTCAGCCATGAAACTATCAAATTTTAAATACCATTGGTAGGGTGCCTACTTTAGGCCATACAGACTCTTCCTTAACCTGCACACTAAATTCTCCTTACCCTTGACCTCATATCCCTCTGGATGCTTCATGTAAATTTCCTCTTCCAAATCTCCATGGAGAAAAGTTGTTTTGACATCTAGTTGTTCAAGATGCAAGTCATCTATAGCCACAAGACTTAGTATAGTTCTAATTGAAGTCATTTTTACAACAGGGGAGATTATTTCATCAAAATCTATACCCTTTTTCTGTGCAAAACCTTTTACCACAAGTTTGGCCTTATGCCTTTTCTTTCCTCCACCTTCCTCCTTCACCCTATAAACCCATTTTTTAGGCAAGGATATTTTTCCTTCAGGTAAAGGGAATAAGTCCCAAGTCTTATTTTTCAACAAGGAGTCCATCTCCTCTTTCATTCCTAGCTTCCACTGTTGTTTGGCATCCACCTGCATTGCTTCTTCATACTCTTCTCATTCACCAAAATCATTCAATAAAATGGAATACAAAGAAGGAGAAAACCTTTCAGGAGGTCTACTTGACCTTGCAAAATGTCTAACACTTACAAGAGTTTGTGGGATAACCTATTGTTGCTGAGCATCAGGTACCAGTGGCATTTCATTTTCAGGAGTGTCATCCAAACCCACATATTCTTCTTTGACCTATTCATGCTTCTTTTCCTGCAACTATTCTTTATACATGACCTTCTCATTAAATATAACATCTCTACTTCTAATTATTTTAATATTTTCAAAATCTCATAACCGATAACCATAGTCATCTACGCCATATCCAATGAAGGTACATTTTTGAGACTTAGCATCAAGATAGGTTCTATTTTCTTTATCAACATGGACAAAATCTTCACAACCAAAAGTTTTCAAAAATGAATAATTTAACTTTTAACCAATCCATGCTTCCTCTGGAATACCACCATCCAAAGGAGCTGAAGGTCCTCTATTTATCAGATAGAATACAGTGTTTACAACATCTACCTAGAAATGAAGGGGCAGTCCAGCATGCAATCTCATGCTCCTTGCATGTTCCATGATTGTCCTATTCATTCTTTCTGACACACCATTTTCTTCTGGGGTTCCTGGAAGTGTCTTCTGCCTTCGAAGTCCATTTATAGAAAATAAATCTTCAAAGGCTGTGCTGCCATACTCACCTCCATTATCAGATTTGAGACACTTCAACTTCTTTCTTGTCTCATTCTCAACCAAAGCTTTCCATTTCTTAAATGTTTCAAAAACATCAGATTTTTGTTTCTGAAAATATACCCACATTTTCCTGATTGAATCATCTATAAAAATAACATAATAATGAGAGCCACCAAGAGATGATACTTGAGCCAGTCCCCATACATCTGAATGCACTAGCTCTAACTTCTCACTCTTCTTTTCTTTCCCAACTCTGAGAAATCTAACTCTTTTCTGTTTACCATAAACATAGTTTTCACAGAACTCTAAATCGATATTTTTTAGTCCTAGCGATAGAGTTTTAGAGTGAAGGATTTTCATCCCTTTCTCACTCATGTACCCAAGCCTATGGTGCCACATTTTTGAATCTATTCTTGCAACATCTATAGTAGCTTTCCCTGCATTAACATAATTAGTAGCAGCTAAGGTAGAATAAGTGTTACTAATACATAGATATAACGTTCTTATCTTCAAACCTTTAGCTACTACTAATGAACCTTTAGTGACCTTCTAGACATTGTCTATAACCATGACTATGCAGCCTTCACTACCCATTTGTCCTGTAGAAATTAAATTTCTTCTTAAATTAGGGACATGCCTTACCTCTTACAGTATCCAGTCATTTCCATTTGGCAACTTGATCTTTATTTTGTCTTTCCCAACAATAGGGTAGGGCTCATCATCACCCAAATATACCTATCCAAAATCACCTTGAACATAATCTAGAAAATACTTTCTATGGGTTGTAGCATGGAATGAAGCCTCAGAATCAATTACCCAGGAATCATTAACATTGTCCAAACATAAAATTAAAGCATCTTTTAAAGTATTACTTGTAACATTAGCTTCCTTACTGTTATCTTCATTTCCATCTCCTTGTTTGTTTTTTTGAGACCAACAGTCTTTCTTTAGGTGACAAGGCTTTCCATAGTACCATAAATCTTTCTTTTCTTTAGATTGAGAACACCCTTTCTTTGACTTCCTTCGTAACTTGTCATGCGAAGGGACTTTTCCTCTTTCACTTGTTCTTCCTCTGTTCTCCACGTTTAAAGCAGAGCTTGATGAGGTTGAAGTATCACTTGTGATTTTCCATCGAATTTCCTCGCTTAGGATAACACCAACAACTTCATCTAATTTTAAAGTATTTGAACCAGAGAAAGAGTTTCTTACAACCGTAACCAAGCTATTCCATCTTTCTAGCAAAGAACATAAAATTAAGAGATTCCTAACCTCTTCATCGAATGAAATTTGTATGGATGAGAATTGACTATTGACTATATTAAATTCATTTAAATGATTCTCTATAGATCCTCCCTCACCCATTTTCATATTAAACAAAATATTTATAAGAAATACCTTATTCGAAGCTGAGGGTTTATCATATAACTTAGCCAATAACTCCATCATCTCTACAATCATTTTTGCCTTTGAAATGTTGAATGTTACAGATGGTGCAAGGCATAATCAAATAGATCCCAATTCCTTCCTATCCAAGATCTCCCAGTCCTCATTTGACATAGTTCCTTGTTTCTTGGTTTTTCCTTCTAATGGCTTAAATAAATCCTTTTAATACAGATAATCTTCCATCTGCATTTTCCATAACTGAAAATTCTGGCCATTGAATTTTTCAATCTTGAATTTGGAATCCTCCATTGCTCCCAATCAAATCTAAAAGTCCATTCAATCTACAACAACAAACCTTTCTCTAATACCAATTTTTAGGGTTTGATACATCCGAAACAATATAAATTAAATAATTATATGCAGAAACAAAAGAAGAATAAAAAAGAACACAAATAACACATAGATTTGACGTGGTTCACCCAAAACCTAGGCTACATCCACCTACACAGCTATCCAACCTTTCTTATTATCTATAAAAATAGTACACCTACATTACAATGCATTATGCATCTCAGCTGCTTATAACATGCATTTTAGGGAAACCTCTAAAATTGACCATTTTAGGGTTTTACAATGTCGGTCTTATTTTTCCCAAAAAATAAAATCAACACCCACTACATGATAAATTTCCAAAATATCAATAATCTCCCACTTGGAGACTAATCATGCTCCACACCCAACAAGTATAATCAAATCAAGGTAGAGAGTGAACCCTAGATGAAACAATCCCTAACCGACTATGGTTAGGTGAGAAAAATAGTGTTCACTGAGCTAGAGCTTGGATTGTACAGGGCCAAAGATATTTTAACCTTGGACTTCATCCCAGGTCAAATGATACCCAACAAGGACCCCATCATCACCTAGAGGGTCCATGATCTTATTGTAAAGCTAAAACAAGATGTGAAATCCTTGGGAGAAATGCAAATTTGGCTTCTTAACTATCTGACACTTGGTGTCGAGTACATTTCCAAGATCACTCTAAGTTGCAATACACACCATGTGTAGAGGCTGCTAACATTCACATCGAGGAATTCCAAATAGAAAAACACAAGGGCCAAGTCCCACCTTGTAATAGTCCAATCATGAACACATCTAACAGACCATTTTTGAGGTTTCCCCAATGAGAAGCCCTCCGGAGGGTTTCAGTTTTGTATGAGTTAACTTTGGCCTTCTAAATCAACCACACACTTCAACATAGTCCTTCTTCACCAGGTACAACCAAGACTGAATATGAGTTATTCATCCTGACTGTCTGCGTGATTCAACCTGTTGCCTTCTATCTAGATGGA
>MU227244.1:10565938-10587819 GCA_018584345.1 Thuja plicata | reverse complement strand
TTAATTCGATCATAGGATTTGTTTAGCCAAATAGGTATTTAGGAATTAAATGTGATGTATGATTAATACAGATTTATGATTTTCTGCATTTGACACTCAGGTCGAGTAGAGTCAGTGAAAACTCAGATTTTGCCTAGTACAATAGGACTTTGATGATTTAGAAGAATAACAAATGCAACAAAATTGGTTAGGGTTGCAAGATGCCAATTTTGGGGTGTTACAAGTTCTTGTGTCTCCCCCATTGTAAGACACACCCGAACCCCCTTCTTGTTTCAAACCAACACTAATTTCTATTGAGCCTTCCCGACCCCACAATGCTAACAATGACCTCTAGATCCTTAAGTTTGATAGGTCCAGATCTAAACAAGGATGTGGAGCCAAGGTAGAATTAATCAACCCTCAAGGAAAGTCTTTCCTTATGTCTTATTGTCTTCATTTTGATTGCACCAATATTGTTAGAGAATATGAGGCCCTGGTCCTTAGACTTCTATTTGCACTAAGGAAAGGAGTCACCTACCTCCAGGTAATGGGTGACTCAAAAATTATATTCAAAAAAATCTAAAGCCAATACACATGCCATGATAAATAGATATAAGCATATCACAACTGAGCATAGAACTTAATAGAGGACTTCAATTCCTTTGGTATTGAGGTAATTCCCTGGAAACAAAAATTTGTTCCAGATTCCCTTTATGTATTAGCCTGTACTCTTGAGCCCGTGACAGGTTCCCATCTCTAGAGATTTTCAGTAGAAATGGTACCCACACCCTCCATATGTGATAATATTACCCAACTTTAGATCTTTGAAGATGATAGACATATCCTTTCCTTCATGGAAAATGTGGGTGTCTTTGAAGACCAGATCATGGAGGAAGAAGAACATGATGATACCGAGCAAGGAGGAAGTGAGGATCAAATCCTCAATCTACCCACCAACACTATCCCAAAGGGGATGATTTCCCTTGAAAAAATATTTGATTCTAAACCTTGAGCCAAAGCCAAAATGCCCCAAACCCCTGAATGAGGAAAATATGAAAAAGTGAACATTAGGACAGGCTTTGAGGAAAACTTTGTTCTCATTGGTACCTCTTTCTCTCCGGAAGAGAAAGAGAGATTCTCACAGTTCTTCAAAAATATATTGATGTAATTGCATGGGGATACAAATACCTAAAGACTTATGATACTTCCATGATGACACACACCATCCCCATAAAACTAGATGCCAAGCTATTCTGACAGAAATAGAGACTAGTCAATCCCCTGATTGAACCCCTGATTCACCAAGAGGTTCAAAAATTATTGGTTGCCCAAATAATTTTCTTGATTTCACATACCACTTGGGTAGCCAACCTAGTCCTAGTCCAGAAAAAGAATGGTGAAAATAAAGCCTCAAATAAAGATAACCAACCTCTCTCCTCATTAGATGAGGTGTTACAAATTGTTAATGGTTCCCAAATGATGTCCTTCCTCCATGGGTATTCCGGTTATAACCAAGTCATGATCAAGTTCGAAGATAGAGTTAAAATGACATTCACCACAAAGTGGGGAACATTTTCCTATAGAAGGATGCCCTTTGGGTTGATTAAAATTAGAGCTACATTCTAGAAAGCCATGGAAATTGCCTTTGAAGGGTTGGTTAATAAATGCATAATCATCTACATGGATGATTTAACTATTTTCGAGAGAGAGAGAGGTGTGACCATCCCACCCACCTCGTGGAGATTTGAGAGTGGTGATGCCGATTTGGTATCTCTCTCAACCCTAAAAAATGTATATTTAGGGTCATTGAGGGAAAAATATTGGGACATATCATCTCTAAGAAGGGTATATCCATCGACCCTAAGAGAGTAGAGGAACTGCTAAAGTTGCAAATGCTTGGTAGTAAGAAAGAAATGTAGTCTTTCTTTGGGAAGATCAACTTTGTCTGACATTTCATCACTAGCTTTGTCGAGGTTGTAAAACCTCTAAATGATATGATGAAAAAGGACACAAAAATTGAGTAGAGCCCGGAGGAAAAAGAGGCCTTTGTTCAGATCAAATAGGCTATTATGGAGGCCCGAGTCCTAGCCAGTCTAGAATATTCCCTCTCATTTCACATATATTCTTTTGCCTCCACCCACTCAACCATAATAGTACTAACCCAAAAGGTTGAAGGGGAAGAATAACCCATCACTATTATGAGCTCCCCTTTCAAAAATGCCAAGGTGCGATATTCACCTCTTGAAAAGAAAATGTTCAACCTTGTCAGAGTGATCACAAATTTTTGACATTATATTCTCCATAGAAAAGTGCACGCCATCATCCCTGACTAGGTGATTAAGTATTTATTTCTTTAGATTAAATTAGGCAGGCACTAGGGATAGTGGTTGACCATCCTCCAAAAATATGACCTCAAAATGCAACCCATGAAACTAGTTTGAGGGTAGGCATTGTGCAAGGCCATGGCTGAAATTGGCCCACATGTAGAATGCCAAAACTATGTCATGCACTCCCTGACTCAAGACCCTTGGTACAGAGATCTGGTGTATCTCTTTCTCAATAACCAATGTCTTGAGGGATTCATTCCCAACAAATTCCAATCCCTTCACCTGAAAAGCGCACATTTCATGATAAAGAATGGGACCCTCTTTCATAATAATTATGAAGGTGTCTACCTTTAGTGTCTTGACTAGGAACATGCCACAAAAATGATAGAATAATTCTATGGTCGTTTCACAACTAGACACGGATCGGCTAGTGCCACTACCCACCAAATCATTTGGGCTGGGTACTATTAGCCCCATATTTTTAAGGATGTCCACGCGCATGCAACGAAGTGACACACTTGTCAAACTTCTACTTCGCAAGACCAAAACCAAACAATTCTTCTCCAACCTATTTTGGATGCAAGACCTTTCGCCCAGTGAGAATTCAATTATATCAGGGGAATAAAACCCAATTCATCCGCCAGTCATTGATACATTCTAATTTCTACAGACTATTGCACCCAATGGATTGAGCCTATACCATGCAAGAACAACACGACGGATGTGGTGATCTGCTTCATTGAAGAAAACATTGTCACAAGGTTTAGGATTTCATTCACTCTTGTATGAGACAATGGTCCAACATTTTCCTTGGCCTAGTTATTGGAATGGGCTTACAATAGAAACATTACCCTCAAATTCTCTAGAAATTACTATCCTCAGGGTAATAGAGTAGAAGAATCAACCAATAAAAACCTCCTAGAAGTCATCAAACACCTACTTGAGAAGAACCCCTAAGATTGGCATCAAAAGCTAAGATTATCCCTTTGAGAGGATCGTATCCAAATTAAGGCCACTCTGGGGACTTCCCCATTTCATTTGGTTTATGGCCAAAATCTAGTTTTCTCAGTAAACCTGAAGATCTCAGTCTTACAACTCATGCAAAAATTTCAAGCTCAAGTTAACATAGTGGAGGTTCACCTCCTCAACGTGTTGCATCTAGAAGAAAAATGAGATAATAAATTAGAACATTTCGCATGACATCAGGCAGTGGTCAAACACTAGTTTGACAAGAGAGTTCAATACAAGGCTTTTCAGATTTTGGAGCTAGTCCTGTTGTGGGACAAAGCTTGGGAAAAGAAGGGGAAACATACTAAGTTTTAAAGGCTCTAGCTTGTACTATACTAGATATCTAAGATTTGTAGGGCTAACACCTATCACCTCAGTTCTTTAATAGGAGAACCTTTGCCATTGCCCATCAATGGATAGTTTCCAAACATTACTTTGAGTGAGGAGAGGGTTGAATTATCTCCCTCCAGGAGATGTATCATATGTACATTCTGTTTGTAAATAGCATTTGGGTGTGCCGGTTCGGCATGCCCTCCCTTGTAAATAGTTTTGGGCCTTGTCCTCATCCTATCCTTGTGTTTTCTTGGTCCTTTTTTCTTTGTCTTTTCTTTTGTTTCGTGTCTTAGTGTTTTGTCATCTTCTGTCAGGATAGTATGCTTTGCATAACAAAATTGCAAGATGAGAGATTCTCCTTGCGTATTTCGGTGGTCCTAAACTATGTGATGGACAAAGGTTTGTCTTATCCTCATTTAGGAAGCTTATAATGCAAGACTTAAGGTGACAGATAATCTTCCTCGGGTCTAGGCATTGGCATTTTCACCTTAGAAGAACGAAAGGATGGCTGATTTTGGAAAAGGCAAGAACTCAAAACTAAAAGACAAATGGTCAAAAGGGGATAGGTTAGTCACACTCCCCTAGAGAGATTCCTAGAAAATTAACTTAAGAATGCATTCTGGGCTGGGTCTTTCTTTGTCATTCAGTAATCAAAAGGATGATGAGGCGAAAGAAGTACCGTCGCAATAACAAGATAAGCTTTAGGATCCCGGTGAAACTAGTACCATCTCCCCCCATCTTCAAAAGAAAACCTAAGGAGATTGAAGATATGGAAAATAGGAATGGAATAACTCTCATTGAGAACCATCTCTACTATGTTAGTGTGGCTTCTCTATCTTTCTCCATTTACAATCTACAATCCTTTTCAGGCCTATGCCATATGATTTGGGAAAATGTTAGCATATGGATTACAATAAGCTTTTTCTTGGATCCCCAAAGTCATGTCATGACATAGCATCCTCGATGATGGTAAGATCCTCATTGTTTCAACCAAAGCTCTAGAATTTCTCAAGTGCACAAGGTGTTTGTCCCAAGGAGTCACCATTTATTATGCCCTACATACCTATCCATACATTTTATATGCAAAATGTTGGGTCCCTTTTTTTTCCTTTGCTTTTTCTTTATTTTTCCTCTTCTTTCTTTAGGCTCTCACCCTTTCTTTTGCCTTTGTATTTTACTTTTCCTTCATTTTCTCTGGGATCCTGATACTAGAGTATCATTCCCAAAGCTGATGGTTTCAGACCTTTGAGACCTGACGATCATTCCTCTCTCTTTTGAAGATGAATGATTTCTGGGTGCTCCGAGGTCCAAAATCTAGTGGCCAACTTGTTTCTTGAAGTAATTTTGGTAACTAATACGCTCCCCTAGGCATTATTTAAGGCCTTTTACCTTGTATTTTTTTCACTTACCATGAACTAATTACCTTCTGGTGAATTATATTGAAAGAAAAGCAACTTGTTTTCCAGGCTAAAGTGTGTGAGGTAGGAGGTGCAGAGGTGTGTTTGACAATCCTTGTAGAGTGTTTAGGTGACAAAGTGAGATTGATTGCAGTGCCCCCCTTCAACATTGTGATTTTCAGGTAGGCCCTTGGGATCCTTTGAATTTTGATGCGTTTGTTTTTGTTTCTATGCATTTCTTTCTTTCTAGTTTGTTTTCTCTTGTTTTTGTTCGTGTTCCCTCTTCATTTTTTGTTTGTTCATTTTCATTTTTTTTGGCTTCTATTTGGTATTGTTTTCTTTGTCTTTTGGGTGTTTGTCCACCCTTGTAATCCAGGTTGCATCTTCCATTTAGCATGTCATCATCCCTAGACCTGGTGCATATCTTTTTCTTCGTAGTCATCCAACTCAAAGGCAATATGTCTGTTCCCTAGGTTGTAAATATTCTGTAAACATTGTTTTGTGTCCAGCTCCGTAGCCTATAAATTCTATAGATATGTGTCCTTGAAGCTTTGGTAGCTCCTTGATAATAATTAGTCATGTCCTCTAGGTTAGAGTTGGGTTCTATAAATTTATAGGTGCTCTGTGCATTTTTAATAGTCTCAGCTGGTTGTACATTTCTGAGTTTCTAATGTTCCGCTTTCTCGCGATGAAGATACGTTGTGTCTCTAAAAGTCATTCCTAGTTTGGGTCCTATGGAGGAGTATAGTCATAAAATGGAAGAACTTCCATTTTGAAATGGTTTATCCCTCTGAGTAAGTGGTTTGGGGTCATGTCAACTTCCTTGAATGGGTCTTTGACTTGGATATGTCTTTTACCCCTATTCTGCCCCCTTTTCCACTTCTGACCTATTTTTGGCTCCCTAATCTGCAAATCTAAGTTCCTTGACCTCAAGGTGAGGGTTGGCCTTGACCCTAGCCTAGATCAAGGTCAATCTCAACCCTGACCTAGGTCAAATTTGACCTTGACCCTTACCCAGGGTCCAAATTTTAGGTTTCCTGGGTTTCCAGATGTCAGGCTTTAGAAATATCTAATTCCCGCTTCCAAGTCGGCTATTTTGGTCTTCCAGGAAATGAACCTTGAAATTATATTTAATATAGGCCCACCTATAAGGGTATAGGTCTAATTGGAATTTTATTCTCCTATGTATGCCACTCTAGAAGATTGTGCCCTAGATTGATATATAAGGAAGCTTTCTCCTCTCATTTTATCTAAGACTTGAAACCATGAACCAAGCATAAGCACGGACCATCTAAGACAACTATATGCATGATCTATTGAAGCAAGCATCTGATCTCAAGCATTCAAGCATTCAAAGACATTCAAGCATTCATTTCATCAATGGATCCATTGGTAGCCATTGAAGGATTCAATCTCTATAGAACCCTCTTGTTGAAGATTTCTCCATCCACATCCATGAAAGCCTTTTCCTATTTCAAGATCCATTCAAGATTGGTATTGAAGATCTACAAGAAATTTATTTGAGACATCCTACATTTGACATTCTACATTCATTTGGAACATACATACTTGTGGATCCACGGATTCGAATTTGCCACTAGGGTTTCTATACAAGCAAGGCAAATTGGTTTATTTGCTTTGTTTATTTATGTAATTTCAATTATACTTTAAGTTTAATTCCAAAACCGGGGGTTGACCAAGGAAAACCCCTCTCCCCCAACAAAAAAACCATTTTTCTTGTAGGTAAAGGTTTGGGAGAACAAATTCAAGTGCAAATCCGGATACCCTTTTCGGTAAACTTTCAGGATCTAAAAATAGATTTTCTGTCGGACTATGTAGGTCAAGGTCAAATTTCTATTTTGGGTCACAGTCGACATTCTATTTTTGGTCAGAATCAACATTCTATTTTGGGTCAAAATTGATATTCTATTTTGGGTCAAAATCAACTTGATCTAGTTCTAGAAAAGATTTCTAGGTTTTCTCTGTCTATGTGTTTCTGTGCCCGATCTAGTTGCAGAACTTTCAAAAACTCAGTGTAGACACCCAAAAACAACATTCTTCAGATCTATGATATTTTTAGGTTAATAATTGTCTTGTAATTCATTTCAATTAAGGTCTTAATCAATTCAAATCTACTATATTCTTCATCCATTATTCGGGATTGTAAGAGTATCTTCTTTCTTCTTATTTGTGATGGATTGATGCATTTGTGCATTAACCATTTTCTTATGGTTGATCAAAGTGGATCTTTCCTTGGTCAAATTTGAGGCTAGGAAGGGGATCTTATCTTGTCTTCAATACTATCAACATCAGAAAAATCTTCCATCATACATTTTACACCACACATTATATACATTACATTTTTATATCTTACATTTTGGTGGACCCACTATAGACAACTCTTTCTTTTTGGTGTTAGATTTACATTTCATGCTAGATCTTGCATACATATTAGATTATCCTTCTTTTATGTTCTTGCATTTAATTTTTATTAGTTTAGTTCATTTACATTGCATTGGTGTATGAGCTTTACTACCTCTAGTCCTACTTTTAATTTTCTAGTTAGAAGAAGTCGTAGACTTATGGGTTCCTTTGATCCTAAGTCTTCCTCTCCTTTCCTAGATCCTAGATTAAAATTTTATCACTCATGATTCCAATCATTCTATGGAGCATAAATCTTCTCACTCATCTCATGATGAGGATGATGCTTTAAGAGTTCCTCCTAAACAAGTCCAAAAACTATCAACTGAACTTGATAAAATGGGAAATTGGCTTATTCAAGAAAACCATAATCAAGATTCTATTCAAGCTATAGATGCTCTCAAGAAATTCATTTGTGATAGTGATCAAGGTGTTAATCTCTTGCATGGTATTACTCATCTTGTGCATTTAAATTTTAAACCTTTAGCTCAAGAGGCTCAATATTTAGGATTTAATCCTCTTTTCACTAGTGTGGAACCTTCTTTGGTTCCTTTACCTAGTAATCCTACGTACACTCCTCCTTTAGTGACTACATCTCTTACATTTTCTAATCTTCTAACTTCAAATCTTCCACTTCCATCTCTTCTTGTGAGTGTTCCACTAGTATCTTTACCTACCTCACAACCTTCATACCATAGTGTTACTTTTTCTTATTCCAACCCTTTTCCAACTGTGGTTCCAAATGTTCCACCAATTGTTTCTTATATTCTTTCTACTTCATACACTTTTCCTAGTGTTCCTAATGTTTCTATGCCACCTATTGATTCTAATGATTCCACAATCACTAGTTTGGCCCAAACTATGTCATCTTTACAACAATAACTTGCATCCTTAACTCAATCCAAGTTTAGCATTCCTACATGTGAAATGGGTAGTCCTTTATCCCTAGATGTTATTCATGCTCCTATCCCTCAGCAAGTCGATATGCCTCACCTTGGGAATTACAATGGTAAGGGAGATCTTGTCACTCATGTTAAAACATTTCAAATCCTTTGTAGTGATTATGCTCATGACCATATGATTTTGGCTAAGCTTTTTTCTATAACCTTTCGTGATAAGGCCTTGGAATGGTATTGTTCTTTGCCTCCTTATTCTATTGTTTATTTTCCAAAACTTTCTAATACCTTTATTCAACAGTTCCAAAATAACATTGGTCTGCAAGTTTCCTTAACTGATTTAATGCATTGTAAACAAAATACTAAGGAAAAATTGACTGAATTTATTGGTAGATTTAAGCATTTATATGCTCAAATTTATTATCCTATTTTTGATATTAATATTCAACATATGTTTATTTCAAATTTGCAAAAGGATATTAGAGATAAGATTCTGCTTACTGAATTTACCTCTTTTCAACAAATTTTTGTAGCACTTCATCATTATCAATTACAAGTGAGTCAATTTGAGAGAAACAATCCAATGGCTCTTGTTCCAGTTGATAAGAGTGATGCTACTCCTAATCCCAACAAGTTTAAGAAGCCTAACAACTATGTCAAAATAAATAAACAAGCAAATGCAGTTGTTGATCAAGTTGCTGTTGCATCCCACAATGCAACTTTTGCATCCAATGATTTTTGTTTAAATCATATGTTTACTCCTACCTTTCTGAATCTTTACATTCTATTATGAGTAAATTGTTAAGTGATAATATGATTACTTTGCCTCCTATTCAAACTCTTCTCCCTACTACGATCAAATCCAAATATTTTTATCCTAAAGCCTTTTGTCAATATCATCGTCAGCATGGTCATAATACTGAGAAGTGTTATTCTCTCAAGCATAAGGTTCAAGACTTAATTGATTCTAATGCTTTATCTATTGATAATTTTGATGGTAGTGGGAACAAATTTGTCTCTCCTCCTAATCAAAATCTCCAAATTTGTATGAATGCTTTACCTACACATGATACTAATACCATTATTCAACCATCTTCTATAGACATTGTTTATGATTCAAAGTTGGATGATCTCAACCATATTATTAATCATGTAGAGTGCGTTATTTCATCTCAACCTATTGTTCAAGATCCTTCACCTCCACCTCAACTTAAACCAAAACCTCAATCTAAACCTTCAAAACAACCTAAGGATAAAAGACCTCAGGAACTCTCAATCACCTTTAATGATTCTGAGACCATTAAAGATCCTGATGGTCCCCTATACATTTATGCTAGGATTGCTAAGATACATACGTGTGCTTGTCTTGTTGATCCTACTTCCTTATTCAATGTCATCACTGAAATTTTTTTTTTTATGAAGAACTTACAATGTGATTATAATGATACATCTCATGTGTGGATTCAAACTTGTAATGGTTTTATCTATCCATTATTTGGTTCTATTACCTTACCTATTGAGCTTTGTGGTAAATTTTTGGACATTACCTTCATTGTTGTCCCTACTTCTGATCAATTTCAAGTTAAGCTTGGTTTTCCCTGGTTGACTTCCATGCATGCCATTGCTTCTCCTATCCACAAGTGTATAAAGTTCATTCATGATGAAGAGGTGAAAATGATTAATCATAATTTATGTCAACCTTGTAGGCCTAGGGATTATGCTACCCTTGACTTCATTTGGCCTTCATTACCTAATTCATGTTCTTCTTGACCTGATAACCTTTTTCTCTCATATCAAGCCTATAAACATCACAAGATTCTTGAACTAAGCATGCCTTGGATTTATCTTAACCGTGATCTTTTGCCTACACCTTCTATACCTCCTTTATCCATTAATTATAGTTCTATTAATCAAACTCCTAGTATCACTTTTCAGCCTATTGAGATTCCAACTAATCCTCCTATAGAACCTATGAAGGAACCAGTTGTTCCTGATCCTAGTTCTCAACATATTTAAAACAAGAAAAAATGTAACAAATCTGCCAATGAACGTCGTCAAAAGCATCGAGCTCATGCTAGGGCCCATGCTTCTATTCTTTAAAATTCTTTATCTTCTTTTGACCAGCCTATTCCTGATGTGTTGGAGGAAGTTAATGTTAATAACGATGTTAAGATGAATGATTATGATGATTCTATTCACATCTTAGATTCTATTTTGATTAATCTTGATGAGGAAGATACTCTTGATGATCCTATTGATGCCAATGATGAATATGAGACTATTGATCCTCGTACTGATTTACCTCATATGCTTTCCATAGAACTTATAATTACACCTAGTATTAAACATTACGATTCTCAAGAGGATCCTTGTTTGGAACTGGCTATTATTCCTACTCTGTTGGATATAGTCCCTCTTGTGAGTTGCCCACCTTCCCTAAATGATATAAACCGAGATGGGGAGGGTAGGTGATACGCTTGATTGGCTTGTCCTTCATGATAGCCATTTATGTGTTTTCCTGTTGTATTGTGCTTCTCCCATAATGTATTTTCTAAATGTTTGTTAGATTGTTTTATACGACCCTTGTTACTTTGTGGGTGCAAGGTGATAAAGGAATCAAACCTATTGTACAATTCCTCTATATGTATCTCTATTCTTCTATATATATTGTGTCATGGTATGTTGTACCTATGCTATTATTTATAAATGTTTTCCTTGTGTAGTCCACTTGGATTTGCAACATGGTAGCACTGATTATTTTTGGTCTCCATGTTGTGGTTTGAAAATACCCTTCTTCGTAACTCTTGCATTTTCTTTCCTCCATTGTGATTGTAGTTCTACTTTCTTTGGGGAATAATGTCAATTCATTTGTAATAATATCATATCTATGTATACATATTATCTTATGATCATATTGACCCCACGGTAGGTAGATCCCAACTGTGTTCTTTGTTTGTTTATGTGGTGTTCCCCTTGATTTGTCTTTGCTTGGGGGCATCTCATAGTGGAAACCTAATCAGTGGAGTTGTTTATGTTTCCGTCAAAGCCATTGCTCCTATTAAAGTGTTAGCAATGAATTTAACATGGGAACATACGCTCTACTCACCTTTTTGCACACATGCACTTTCAAAATATTTTCAAAATTTAAAACTTTTCTCCCTTTATAGATTAGAGACTAATCCTTAAAGCATGGATTTTTACCTTATAGGATCTCTTGATTGCTCCAGTTTCAATTTACAATATTTTTGATCCCTTAAGGACAAAAGGTGTCTTTAAGATTAAATCTTTCTATGTTTTGGATTTTCTCTTTTGGAATAGAATATTCCTAAGATTAAAACCTTGATGGGTTGACTAGTGAGTGTTGACGAGACTTTGTGACTGGGTCTGCCAACAGAGGTAAGTTGTCACCGGGTATCAGGGTATTGGCCAAATTTTCCTATAAAGGTTGTCCAGGGAAGTGAGATTCCTTGGGCCTCTAAGAACATAAGAGTCGGGTCTCAACAGTGCGGGGCTCGGTTGGGAGATGTGACTATTTTTTTTTGAGGGGGATAGATGGTTATCTTCAACTCATCTTCTCAAGGGATTCAAGTGAGTGGGGTTTCCTGCAAGCAAGCAATCATTTTACAAATAAACTTCAAAAGATACTGCAGAGTTAGGAGGGTTTCATCTACCTATAGTTATGTTCAACATTCAAAACATCAAAAATTCTCTAACACGCTACACTAAATACCAAAGAAATATAGAACCATCAGTTAATATTTTATCAATAGCAAAGGGAAGGAGGTCGTTAATATACTTTTAGTATCAGAGAAAAGGACATAAAGAACACAAAGCATAAAATACCGTTAACCCAGAAGACAGAATGCCAACAACATCATTGAGAGAATTCTTCCTTCTTAATTAACATCTCTTCTAGCAAGCACTGGTGCATGGTACAATGGTGGCTCCAAGGGAGAATTTAACTATTGAAAGCTTAAGACTATGGAGCATTGAGCTCTGCAACTAAGAACTAAGAAAGAAAGATTTCTATTAGCTATGGACTGCAAAATCATCAATTTTTTTGACCCTTGGAATGAGGTCAAACTTATTATTTATACGCATCATTTGACCTAAACCTAAACCTAAATTTTTACACTTCACAATATAATACATTATCTGGTGGTTGGTACTACATGCACCATGCTACAAAATACCTCAAGATGGAAAAGGTCTGACATGTCAGAAGAATTGGCCTTGAGAAGAGAGTCGGGAGGAGAAAGAAGAAATCCGATCCCCTGGGGATAGAGGCTACATGCCTCATAAATGGGAAAGTGGTACCCTATCTCGGATGTGCCAGGTGTAACATTGAAGTGGTGCTTTGGTAAGACCATCTGTCAGAAAACCTCTTGTTGAGCCGATGTGCCTTGTTGCGGCTACCCACCTTCTGACAACCTTTATTAACTACCCTGAAAGTGACCGGTCAGCTTTGGGAACTAGGACATGGGTCATTTAAAGAATACAAAAATGTGGGATCCATAATTTTTAGATCTGGGAACTCGAGTTCCAAAAGAATAAATGAATACAACACATCTTCCACTGAACATCTCTGAAATCTAGAGGGCCTTATTGTTCCTTATGATTTTTCCCAAGCCTCTAACACTTGGCCTATGCTTTCCTTGTCTATATCCTTGACACTGTCCCACCTACTTTGGATAGCCTCCAATGCTTCCTAGACATTCTCAGCCCCTCTCTAGAAATCATCAACCATCTTGATGGCATCGTATGATCGGATCATTATTTTGGACAATCTCGACAGCCGCCCTTGATCAAAATCTCTAGCTGGTAGATACAGGGACTCCATTCATTCATCAAACTTGCTAAGGACATAGTCCTCTAGGGTACATGTGCTGGTGGTGAAGGGATCAACTTGCGATACCCCAACCACGAATGCCTTGAACAAACCCAAGGGATATCGGGCTGCCATTATCTTCTCTTTCAAGGTCTTAACCAGTTCCTTGCAAACCTCAATTTTGAGGGCAAGTCTAGAGCACTGGACCTGGAGGGAATCATATGATTATTCTCCCAAAATTCCAGACTCAGTGGTGAATTCCTCGCCGATGTTGCAGATCTCTTCTAGCTTGGCCTTTCACTTTTTATACTTTGCTACATCTTGCTCCCATATAATAGTGGAGCCTTTCACCTAGATAAGAATAGAAACAATCCTATAAAGGTCTAGGAGGGACGTCGCCAGAAATTGTCTCATTGTGGTCACCTGCTCGGCTGCCCACCCATCCATAGCTTGCGCTTTCTTCTTCATAATGCGCAAAGAATCCACATCACCCTATGCAAGTAGAAATCTGGAAGAAGGGGTTTCAGGGTGGACCTTGGCCAATAGTCGCATGAGTTCTGCCAGAAGCACGAGGAGATTGGAATCTATTTCTCTTTCCTCTTGTAGCTTCTGACCCTGCTTTATATATCGGGCCTCTATTGCTTTGGTGGCTTCCTTTAGTAGATCTAGCTCACCTTGTTTATCTCTCCTCCCTAATTCTACCTTGGTTACATTGTAGTCTTTGAGCCTTACGACTGTCATGTCTACCTCAAAAGGGGGTGTTGCGATGGTTGCAATTGTGATATCAACTGGGTTAGTCCGGAGAGTATGGACTACCCGCGCTTTCTTGGGCCTCTTAGCCTCTATATTTCTGGCCATCATCTTGGCCAATGAGAGTGGAGTGCTTGTGGTTGCCACTAGGGTCTTTCTTTTCTTGGATTCCACCAGCCATGGGGGTGGCTGGGGTGGATTTTTTACTAAGACCTGCTCATTAGGATCCCCTTCAAAATTTGGTGACACATTCCTAGAGTGTACATTATCTTCAACCTCTTTTTCTTGCTCCTGTCCCACCTCCATTTCCTATTCTTGTTCCTTTTCTGGTTCTCCAAAACCTATGATGTTCTCTTCCAAGCTGGCACCTTCTATAGTATCACCTGGGTTATTTTCCCTATCTTCAATTTCACCTGTATTTTTAGGGACTTCCTCCCTGTTGGTGTCAGATGTTTCCTTATTTTCCTTATCCGGGACCTCTTGGTCCATTTGCTGCTACTGTTCCTGGGCCTCATTGGACTCATCTGCCTAGATGTTCTCCTCCACCAGAATATCTTTCGGAGGTGGGTGAGGTCTCTGGCCAAAATTTAACAAGGCGACCTCCATTATTACCTCATCAAAAGTGCTCCAGGGCACTTGGTCACACGGAATTACCAAAGGCACTTGAAGCATGATGGTTAGAGGTATGGTTGTTCCCTTGGGTCCAGGTTCTCCAACCATCAGTTGCTCATTTATGGGCTACCTTGGTATATCCCTGGTCTCCTGGACTGGTATTCTTTCCCACTCAGGCTCTGTTTGAATTTCTTCTCAAGCCTCTTGCTCTGATGTATCCTTTCCTATGAGAATTTCATTTCCTGTAGGGACCTTCACTTTGTCCTGAGATGCGATTTCTTCCACCGCATGGCCTATGCCCTACTAGATCTCCAGGAACTCCTCCACCAAGAAGGTGTCATCAAAATCATCGTGCAGGGGCAAGGAGTTTGAGATATCTTCTAACTCTAGACAGTCTGCACTTAATTCTATCAGGGGCATTGATGGCATGCCAGGGGTGGTGGCTACGCTTGGTGCAGGGGTCATTGTTGTTTTCTTCTTCCTTGTGAGGGAAGCCCCGGTATTTAGAATTTTAGTAGACTTGGCCTCAGCAAAAGTCTGTCTGGTCAACATAGTTTCCAATGAGGAGGATCCCACCAGGCGAGCAGATGCCATTGGAGTTATTGGGAGACCAGCGGATACCTGCATGCTTAACTGCTAACTGGTCAGCTTTGCTGACTCTATTTGTTGATGTAGGTGGGCCATCAGAAGTGTAGGAACCTAAGGAGGCACATTGGGAAATGGGGCACCCTCTTTCCCTTTCCCTTTGCTTGTGCTTGTTTCAGCGGCTATGGTGGACGAAGATGGTCCAGCACTGGTTGAAGAGGGGATGGTCTTCTTAACTGTTGAGTTCTTTCAGGAACTCTTAGGACACACCCAGGTGAAGTACTAATGAATTTCCTCCAAAATGGGGTGGCTTACCCCTTCAATGGTTAGATCCTCCGAGATGGCCCAATCCACTAGAGGAAGATCTTATTTTTCTAGCCCTTGTCCTTTGTATGCTGGATACTCCAGTGGCCCGTCATCCTTAAATCCCTTTGGGAAGGTCTGAATGTCCAGTTGTTTCATGAGCCCTTTTCTCATCCTTGTATTTTGTTGAGCCCAGAGATCAAAATAGTCCTAGTAGTCCACCCAGAAGTCTTTAATATCCACTTTGTGAGGCTCGGACACCCAAGGTAGTGTTGTGGCAATCTTGCCGCGGGGATCATATTTTTTTTGGGCGTAGTTGAATTCTACCAACCATAAGGTAATTATCACAAGAAAAAGGGAATGGGATGTTGATGACCTTCTTCAATGTGAAGAAGGCGTGCAGATCCATCATCTACCTACAAAACTCTAAGAGAATAATTCTATCCCCGCAATACCGGGGAAGAAGATAGGGCTTCCCATTGAAGCCTGTCACCCTAATGTAGGTGTGATGCTGGAACTGAATAAAATACTGGCTATAGGAGCTGATCAGATTCATTTCCATCTGTGAGAGGCGGTACCTAAAATCATGAGTAAGTGTTAAAATATTGTTGTAAACAAAAGCATCATTTACTCGACAAAATTTTTGAAAACTAAGTTCCCACTATAATTGGGGATAATCATCCCATGGTGTGACTTTTCCTAGCCCATTTCCATGCTCTCCAACTATGCCTATTCTTGGAAAAGTCGGTCTTTGTTGTGCTAACACCCATAGCACATATGAATTCATATAAAATTGAGAATTCTGGGCGACGGTCCTCATCTGTGTATCCACATGGTTGGCTATGATAGCCGCCTAGTTGAAGGTCCTATTATGTGTGGTGATGTAGTATAGAAAATAATACATCCATGCCAAGAATTCCTGGGTGTGGGGCCATCTGAAGATCCTGCATAAAAATATGATGCCCACTTGAATGGGCTCCTTGAAATCCCCACGAGGAATTTCCAAATTCATTCTTTTGTGATCTCGCTTTGGAGACTTCAGCCACTAACTATTGAGGTGTTGCTAGGAAATGATGTTGGCCTCACCAAAATCATTTTGTGAGTCAACCCGAGTGATGACCACAAACCCTTTGAACTGAAGAATCCCCAATCCAGAAGCAAAGGTTGGGGCATCGAAGGTGACGATGGTGGTGGGGTATTGTAGCGGTCGGGGATCCGGAAGCAAAACTGTGTGAGTAGGTGCATTGTATAGAATTGCCAGCTGCTTTATTAATTCTGGTGACTACACCAAACATGGAAAGTTTGTAGCCTTTATGATGCCGGAGGTGGCCAAGCAAGTGGCTACCTTGTCCCCTTCAGCCTTTAACCTGTAAATGGTCTGGATTAGACCTTGTAATTCAGCCCAAGTTCCAGGATCTGTATCTATTATTTCCTAGACTTTGGAGTCCACCTTGGACCCTGCAATAGCTCCTTCCTTTGGATATTTGGAGGTTAGGGGAAGCTTCACTAGCATTCTTTCAATCTTTGAATTTGTAGCTGCCCGGGTAGAAGTGGTAGGTAGTTTTGGACTATCAGGAGGGGAAAAATTGTCAGACATCTTGGATTAATCTATCCGCAACCTGCAAGACCAAAAAACTATCAGGACATATATAAACATTAAGTTATAACTCTAGGAGATCCTTCACCAAACTACACCTATCAAACAAGCATCAATACATACATCAAAAGTTCTGGATCATCTAGAATGAACATGACTTAGCATTTCAGAGTGTGTTAATGAGGTGGCAGGAAGAAGTGAAAGACAAGGTCTTGCTAGAGGTTCGAAGATCAAAACTGTCTGTTGCTGATGTGATTGGAAAAATGCCATACTTTAGTCAATGTGTACTAGCACATGGTAGGATGGAAGGAGACGTTAAGACATTTATGGTGACAAGTGGGCTAACACAGGGGAATTAAATGCAATATGGGACATGGTTTGAATGCCCACTCATGAGAAATTAATCCCACCATCAACTTGATGAGATAGAAGAGAGAGAAAGCCGCCATGGCTCAAACTAGCAAGGTGCTAAGTTCGAACCATGGTGATTCCACCTCAACGAGCTCGGCCTCACGAGGAAAAAAGGCATGACAGAATGTGAGAGACTCACGATCCTGCAAGGATATACAAATGATATACATGCAAAAACATATAGAGGGCCAAGGGCTGAAATATATATACACAAAATATATAAACATATACATTACTTACAGACTAAAAAATATAAACACATGTATAGTAGCTACCCTAAAACAATATGCAAAATGTACACTAAACTATAGCTATGCAGAGGGTGGAAAACCCTCTGTCAGAGCCAACCCACCAACGGGTGGCAAACTAGAAGCAAAAAATGTAGAAAACCCAAAACACAGACCAAAACAAAACAAATCAAAACCAAAGACAAACGAATGAAAGAAGGAACCAGAAGACCTACCTAGAAATCCAAAGAATTGCAAAGAGATGGCACTAGGGTTTCTTTGCAATAGCTTCAACCTCCAATGATCATGAATAGTCACCAAAAATCAACTCGTAGTTATCTACTAAGCTCAGAGTAATTCGTAGCTAATCACACTCAAATCACTAAGGAATCGCTCTGAAAAGCTCAAAGTGTTTTAATCATGGTAACTATGAAAGTGACATGTAATTCCTATTTATACCCAAGGTAAAAAGAAAGTTACCCTCTTTCCCACAAGCTCTGAAACAATCAGACCTTTGGACTCTGGGCCCGGGGATTCTGCATGACCATGTCTTCTTACAAAAAGAAGACATCGTGGCAGAGAATCCTGGAGTCCAAAATCCAGCTCTAGAAAGAACAACCAAATCTGGGACCGGGTCCTAAAGACATGAAAGACAAAAGTAGAAAACAAAACAAACCTAGCGGGAAGGAAAACCCGGAGAAGAAACAAGAGAAACAAGGAAGACAAGGCAAGGGCCAAAGCAAAAAAAGGGGACCCAACATTTTGCACACAAAATGTAGGGATGGGTATTCAGGGCATAATAGTGAGTAGCCACATTCACTAGGTGGTTCAACTCCATCTTTCCAGTTACAATTTTTCCTTGTGTGATTCACAATGGGACATAGGTTCTCATTGCACGAGGTAATCACACCCTCTCTCTTTTTCTCATTCACTGGTGATGTCTCTCTTATCATGATCTTAGGGTTGATAAAGATTTAAGTCCCTAGGGGCTTGAGGATTTCTTTGTCCATTTTTAATTTTAATAAGATTATTTATTCTTTATGATCTCCTTTGCCGAGAGTTTGCATCGAGTCCATACTCTTGCTAAAGTGGGGGCTAAATGTATAGTCGGAAAATGGAAGCACTTCCATTTTGGACTAGTCTAGCCCTCTAAGTAAGTTGTTTAGGGTCATGTTAAGCACCTTGAATGGGTCTCTAACTTGGATCTGGCTTTTACCTCTGTTCTACCCCCTTTTCCACTTCTCTTTGACCTATTTCTGGCTCCCTAATATGTAAATTTGAGTTCCTTGACCTCAGGGTCAAGGTTGAACTTCTAGGTCAAGGTCAACCTTGACCCTGACCTAGGTCAAGGTCAACCTTGACCTTGACCTAGGTGAGAGTCAACCTCAACCCTAACCTAGGGTCCAAATTTTAGGTTTCCAGGGTTTTCAGATGTTGGGCTTCAGAAAGATTTAATTCCCACTTTTGGGTCAGCTATTTTGGTCTTTGAGGAAATGAACCTTGAAATTATATTTAATGTAGGTCCACTACTAGGGTATAGGTCTAATTGGAATTCAATTCTCTTATGTAGGCCTCTCTATAAGATTGTGCCCTAGATTGGTATATAAGGAAGCTTTCTCTTCTCATTTTCTCTAAGACTTGAAACCATGAACCAAGCATAAGCACGAACCATATAAGACAACTTTATGCATTATCTATTGAAGCAAGCATCTGTTAGAATACTTCAGAGATAACTGAGAGGGGGTGGTGAATCAGTTATCTACAACTTTAAATCTTTATCTTATACTTATTAATCCAGATTAATACAAAGTAAATGCACATACAGATAACACTTTACACAACACATCAATTTGGTTACAGGGAAACCAAATGGTAAAAACCCCAGTGGGAATTAGTACCCACAAAGAACTATACTATTTATAGTGATCCTTGTTAAAAGATCTTTCAACCCTGTTAGGAGTTGTACATTATAATGCAGTAGTATAGTGACCTGGTTAAGGGTCAGACCCTGTTAGGAGTCTTTTACAATAACCCTATTAGGGGTGGAGGACTCACTATCCAAGGACTCATTGTCCAAGTGGTGAAGGCTACAACCTTCTGGTTATTTGATACACACTGTATCAATAAGATGAACTATTGTTTGTGACACTGTTTGTCTGATAAGTTCCTTTTATGCGCCGATGCTTTAACCTCTTGTAAAGAAATATAACAATCTAAGCTATATTCTAAATGCTTCAACATAAACATCTATATTATCAGCATATGATAAATATAGCTCTGTTGTATCAACACTCTGCTCTGCTTGTCAATCTCTGGCTTTCGCAACTCTTCTTATCACAAGTGACCTTCTATAAATACATACACCAAGTATGAGATCATGGGACCTGTAGGATGACTCTTCTTAACATCCTTGTAGGCTCTAATAATCGCATAAGCATAATTACAACTGCACAAGTACTAACTAAATAGACACTTCGCTTCACAAGTCGGCTTCACCAAATTAATCATAACTTTGCAATCTTCTTGAAATATGTTTGGCACATTTAGATTAATATCAAAAACTCATAACTCATCATGAATATACACACACATATCCTGAAGATAGGTGCAACTCGATCAACACGTTACATACGTCAGCCTTAAACCGTTATTCTTCCAGAACTGTAACTGTCAATAACAGAATTACATATCTTTACTGAAACTTCATATCTAGGTTTGCGTGTATGAACATAGCATAGTAAACATGTCAACAACATTTATGTATCCACACTGGTCTTCATATCATCATATTGATAAGTACATACAGAAGTACTACTGTGTATTATATGTTGTCATCAATGACAAACATACAATCAATCAACTGTTCAGAATCAAATCTCCAACAATCTCCCCCTTTGGGATTGATGGCAACATATGATATAAAAACAACTTCTGTTCATGGTGTCTTCTTTCTAATACAATCTTCTCAATATCCTCAACAAAGATTCATCTACACTGCTGCAGTTTCATGTACTATGTATTCTCTGAATACTCCCCCATTGTCATACTTCCCTACTGTGTTCCTTTACTCCCCCATAGTATAAGCTCCTTGTATGTGTTCCTTGTTTGTCTTGTTTTTACTAATACATACTCCCTCATTGGCATCAATGGCAAAGGGTGCCATAGACCATTCTACACAGGTACTACTCTAGAAGTAGAGTAGTCAACCATTCATCAGTCACACAGGACTGATGTACTTGCTACTTTTTCTAATCAGACTTAGGAGAGGGAATGACTCCCAACTTCTCCCTTAGATACTGAAAATTATCCTTTGCTAAAGGCTTCATGAAAATTTTTTCTAACTGATCTTTTGTGTTTACATAATCCAATGTTACTTCCTTGTCTACAAATTTTTCTTTCAGAAAGTGATACTTGATCTCTATGTGTTTTGTCTTTGTGTGCATTATAGGGTTCTTAGACATGTTAATAGTACTGGTGTTGTCACAGTGAATAAAAACTAGATAGTCAACCTAAATACCAAAGTCTTTAACCATCTGTTTGATCCAAAAAATTGTTGTACAATTCAGTGTTGTTGCAACATATTCTACCTTTGCCGTTGACTGAGAAATACAGTTTTTCTTCTTGCTTGTCCAAGATACCAACCTTTCTCCAAGAAATACTGCTCCTCCTAAAGTGCTCTTCCTATCATCAATACAACCTACCCAAGCTACATCAGTATACACATGAAGTTGTGTATTCTCTAATTTAGGATACTATAAACCATAGTGTATAGTTCCCTTAAGATATCTGAATATCCTCTTGATTTGCATTAAGTGGTTATGCTTGGGTTCAGCTTCAAATCTTCCAACAATTCCAACTACATTAGATATGTCAGGTCTTGATTGAGTTAGATAAATAAGTTTTCCAATCATAGATTTATACAATGTTTTATCAACTCCTGTGGAGTCATCATCTTTTGAAAGTTTACTTCCCGTGATCATAGGAGTGCATACTAGCTTGCAATCCTCCATCTTGAAGGTTTTCAATATTTCCTTTACATATTTTGACTGATTAATGAATATTCCTTTGTCTGTCTGTTTGACATTTAATCCCAAAAAGTATTTTATAGGACCAATCATACTCATTTCAAATTCATTCTGCATTTCTTTTGCAAATGTTATACTAAGCTTGTCATTACCTCCAAAGATAATGTCATCAACAAATATGG
>MU227244.1:10542087-10565478 GCA_018584345.1 Thuja plicata | reverse complement strand
TTTCATTGCATTTTTCTAGTCAAAATCATTACAAGCATCTTCAACACTTAAAGGTTCAATCTGTGAAAGTAAACATACCTCTTCATCCACTGTTTGATTCTTTGCTTTTGATCTGGTCAAAACACTGGTGCTCTAATCTCCAATGATATCATTTTTAGAGTGGTATCTGGATGTAAATTTAGGAACCTTAGGTGTGATCATAGTATCTTTACTGTTAGGTCTAAGTTCTTCTTCAATCAAAGGTGCATAATCATAATACCTTTCTTGGATCATAAAATTCCCATCAATCTTAACATGTGTGCTCTCAATTATCTTCTTTTATCTTAAGTTGAAACATCTGTAAGCTTCGCTTTTTGTAGAGTAACCAAGAAAAATACCTTCATCACTTCTAGCATCAAATTTACCAACATTGTCATCTCTCTTGATTTAGCACTTGCTGCCAAATATTCTGAAATGTTTTACTATAGGTACATTACCAAACCATAGTTCATAGGGTGTCTTGTCCATGCCTGGTCTCAATTGAGTTCTATTGATGGTATACACTGCTGTGTTCACTGCATCTCTCCAATAGGTGTGCTCCACTTTTCCTTCAATCATCATGCTGCATGTTGTATCTAGTATAATCCTATTCCTCCTTTCTACAATTCCATTTTTTTGAGGTGTTCTAGGGGCACTCAGCTACCTTTTTATTCCATGTTCTTCACAATAGTCATAAAAATGGTCAGAGGTGAATTCTCCTCCTCTATCTGATCTTAAACATTTCAATTTTTGTCCAGATTCATTCTCTAGCTTAGCTTTGAATATTTTGAACTTCTCAAAGGCTTCTGACTTTTGTTTTAAGAATGCAACCCACATCATTATAGAAAAATCATCAACAAACAAAATAAATTACCATTCACCGTAGTATGATCTTGTTTGAGTAGGACCGCATAAATCTATATGCACTAAGTCCAACTTGTTTTCATCTGAGGTCTGCTTGCTTTTGAATGAACTCCTTACATGTTTACCCATAACACATTCTCTGCATATTGTGTCAACTGGTCTTGCAATGCTTGGTAGGTCTCTAACTGCCTTGACGTTACTGATCTTTACTATATTGTCAAAATTGATATGACATAATCTCTTGTGCCATAACCAACTGTCATCTACCTTTGCAACAAAACAACTTACATCTGAATTGAGCTGAAAAACATTACCTTTTGTTTTAGAGCCTGATGCAATCATGTCTCCATCCTTGTTGCTAATGATGCACTTTTTGTCTTTGAACTCCAAATGATAACCTTTATCAAGTAGCTATCCAACACTTAGTAGATTATGGTGCAAACCATCAACATATAGAACATCATCTGTCTTATTCTTTCCATCCAAGATGATGGAACCTCTGCCTATGATAGGTTTAGGAGTGTTATCTCCAAATCTAACCATACCACCTTTGTATTTGTCTAGATGAACAAATTTGTCTTTCTCACCTGTCATGTGATGTGAGCATCCACTATCAATGATCCAATCAGTTTTGACATCTGCTTTGGAAATTAAGGCTAATTCATGATCTTCTTATTTATCTATAATGTCTATATCTTTGAGCAATCTTTCCATGTCTTTAAGGGTGATGAATCCAATTTCATCTTCTCTCAAATCTTCACCAGTTACACCTTCTTCAGCATGGTAATATTCCTTCCTATACTTAGGTTTGTAATCATATCTAAACTTCTTGACTCTTGTGGGACACTTAGATGCAAAGTGACCAATCTTGTTACATGAAAAACACTTGAATGGAAGCTATCCTTCATACTTTCCTTTTCCTTTCTTTTCTCTCTTAGCAATCATGGCAATTATCTCTTCTAGCTCTTCATCAGTTTCTTCATTTTCATTATGACTAGAGATGTGCGAGGATTTCCTACCATGGATTGAAGCTTTGAAGGCTATTTCATTCTTAGGTTCAGTATTCAATCTAGATATCTCAAATGTAGAGATTTTGCTGATCAAAGTCTCTCTCTTGAAGTCTTGTGAGAATTTCATAGTTTCTTCTAGAATACTGATCTTGTTTTCATAGTCTGATGTCAAGGTAGTCAACAACTTATCCATTGTATCTTCTTCTAAAATTTCTCCTCCATTGTTTCTGATTCCAGATACTGCTTCATTTATCATCTAATTATAAGCTCTAATTTTCTCTTCAGGAAACATCTCAAGGCTGTTGTATTTCTTCTTCCATGTCTTCCTGCGTGCATTCTTTGCTTGAACATCTCCTTCAAACATGTCTTCTAAATACTTCCATATGATATATGCTTTGTCAATTTTCTTGATTTCAGAAAATTCACTATCAGATAAGGCGTTGATTAGGGCTTCTTTGGAAATTGCATTACTGGTAAATGTTTCCTTCTGTCTTCTAGTAGCATCATCCTTTGCAAGGTCTTTTAGAGATGGAATTGCAACTTCTTGTGTAGAAATTTCAAAGATCTCAAATCCAATGCACTGTAGATGTGTTATCATTTTGTTCTTCCAATCCAGATAGTTTTCTCCATCAAACTTAGGGCTTTCTTTTCTAAAGTATGCCATCTAATCTACCTTAAGCTGTTAGGCTTTCTCTCCAAGGCACTTGGCTCTGATACCAATTGTTAGAATACTTCAGAGATAACTGAGAGGGGGGGTGAATCATTTATATTCAACTTTAAATCTTTATCTTATACTTATTAATTTATATTGATACAAAGTAAATGCACATACAGATAAAACTTTACACAACACATCAATTTGGTTACGAGGAAACCAAATGGTAAAAACCCCGGTGGGAATTAATACCCATAAAGAACTATACTGTTTATAGTGATCCCTGTTAAAAGATCTTCCAACCCTGTTAGGAGTTGCACATTACAATCCAGTAGTATAGTGACCTGGTTAAGGGTCGGACCCTATTAGGAGTCTTTTACAATAACCCTGTTAGGGGTGGAGGACTCACTATCCAAGTGGTGAATGCTACAACCTTCTGGTTATTTGATACACACTGTATTAACAAGATGAACTGTTATTTGTGACACTGCTTGTCTGATCAATTCCTTTTATGTGCCAATGATTTAACCTCTTGTAAAGAAATATAACAATCTAATCTATATTCTGAATGCTTCAACATAAACATCTTTATTATCAACATATGATAAATATAGCTCTGCTGTATCAACACTCTGCTCTGCTTGTCAATCTCTGACTTTTGCAACTCTTCTTATCACAAGTGACCTTCTATAAGTACATACATCAAGTATGAGATATTGGGACCTGTAGGATGACTCTTCTTAACATCCTTGTCGGCTCTACTAAGCGCGCAAGAATAATTACAACCACACAAGTACTAACTAAAAAGATGCGTCGCTTCACAAGTCGGCTTCACCAAATTAATCTCAACTTTGCAATCTTCTTGAAATATGTTTGGTGCATCTAGATTAATATCAACAACTCATAACTCATCATGAATATACACACACATATCCTGAAGATAGGTGCAACTTGATCAACACATTACATATGTCGGCCTTAAACCATTATTCTTCCAGAACTATAATCGTCAATAACAAAATTACATATCTTTACTGAAACTTGATATCTGGGTCTGTGTTTATGAACATAGCATAGTAAACATGTCAACAACATTTATCTATCCATGTTGGTCTTCATGTCATCATATTGATAAGTACATACAGAAGTACTACTATGTACTATATGTTGTCATCAATGACAAACATACAATCAAGCAACTATTCAGAATCAAATCTCCAACAACATCTACTCTCAATAATTCAAGAATTCAAAGACATTCAAGCATTCAATTCATCAAGGAGATCCATTGGTAGCCATTGAAGGATTCAAGCTCTATGGAGCCCTCTTGTTGAATATTTCTCCATCCACATCCATGCAAGCCTCTTCCTATTCCAAGATCCATTAAAGGTTGGTGTTGAGGATCTACAAGTAATTGATTTGATACATCCTACATTCTACATTCATTTGGCGCATACATACATGTGGATCCATGGATTCGAATCCACCACAAGGGTTTCTATACAAGCAAGTTGAATTAGTTTATTTATGCAATTTCAATTATACTTTAAGGTTAATTCCCAAACTAGGGTTTGACCAAGGCAAACCCCTCTTCCCCAAAAAACAAACCATTTTTCTTGTAGGTTTAGGTTCAGGACAATAGATTCAAGTGCAGATCTGGATATCCTTTTCAGCAAACTTTCAGGATCCAAAAACAAATTTTATGTCAAACTGTGTAGGTCAAGGTTGACTTTTTGTTTTGGGTTAGAATCAACATTATGTTTTGGGTTAGAATCAAAATTCTATTTTGGGTCAGAATCAACATTCTATTTTGGGTAAAAATAAACCTGAACCAGATCTGGAAAAGATTTCTAGGTTTTCTTTGTCTCTGTGTTTCTGTGCCCGATCCTATTGCAGAACTTCCAAAAACTCAGTGCAGACACCCAAAAATAATATTCTTCAGATCTATGATATTTTGAGGTTATTACTTGTCTTCTAATTCATTTCAATTAAGGTCTTAATAAATTCAAATATACTATATTCTTCATCCATTATTCACGATTGTAAGACTTTCTTCTTTCTTCTTATTTTCAATTGATTGATGCATTTGTGCATTAACCATTTTATTATGGTTGATCAAAGTGGATCTTTCCTTGGTAAAATTTAAGGCTAGGAAGGGGATCTTATATTCTACTCAATACTATAAGCATCAACAACATCTTCCATCTTACATTTTACACCACACATTATATACATTATATCTTTATACCTTATAGGAGGTAGCTCCTAGGGACCCCATTCTTCCAAATTATTTACAAGGTATGAGGACCATGTCCACCCAATAAGCTCATACACCATTCTGGTTGATGCAATTTTGGGCATTGAGGTGATGTGTATGTCAGTTGCAGAGGCCAACTCACTAGCAAGTTGTTAATATTTCTCTTTCCTCTTTCCTTTTCATCTTAATGGAAAAATTAGTTCCCACACATGAACATTTATGATTTGTCCTTGTATCATATTAAATGGAAACACTTCCATTTTTGAAGGTTTAGCACCCTCATTTAGTACACTTGCATATTAGATTTGCATTTTAGGATGCATCTGCACTTAATTCTCCATTTGTAGATGAAACTAGGGTTAGGATCCTATGGATACTCCTTAATTTCTTTCTCTATGACTTTATTTTTAGGGAGAACCTATGTATTGGATCTCCTAATCTTCATGATATGTCATATATGGCCTCTGTGCCTCTCCTCAGCACTCTGGTGTGTTTTCTCACCTTCCTAAGTCCCCGACTGACCTGGGAATCTTGCAGATTTCTCAAGGTGACCTGCCTGAAACCTCAGGTCAGGGTTAAAGTTGATTATGATCTAGGTAAAAATCAAGGTTGACCTTGACCTAGGTCAAGGTTGAGGTTTATTTTGACCTCTATCAGGTGTTGGTCCCCTCTTTCAAATCCAGAGCTTATCGGGGGTTCTAAACTTAAAAATAGGTCCCCGAGTCTGGATGCGGAAGTGTTTTCTCCAATATTTGAATTAATACATCCCCTCAGTTGGTGATTTTAATTGGACCATAATTCAAGGTGAAATTTGAATCTGGGTCCCTTGCATTTCCCTAAGAGGTCTATATTGAGATCTCTATACAAACACTCTCTTTTTCCTTCATTTCTTCATGAAATGAAATCATGAGATTAAATGATGCAATTACGATTATGACATGATGATGATGCAAGAATGCAAGAGGATGATATAGAAGGACATGATAAGATGATGCCTTAATACATAAAGGCATTTTGTGGAAAAGATATTATGGATCTTCATTGGAGCAAGAAAGAGTTCTTCCTTCCTTCCTTCTTCTTGGATCTACCATTTTCAACATTCAAGCATTCAAAAGATACTATCATGGGGTAGCATCTACGGATTGTGAGTTTGGTAGGAATACTTAAGCCTTGGGGGCTTGGTATGCTTTCTTTATCATATTCAAGTCTGTGCATTGCTTTTTCATTTTTAATTCATGTTAGGGTTTTAATCTAAAGGATTAGATCTTAGCATTATACATTCAAAGCTCTTTCTAAGAGAAACAAACACATACATTCTATTACATTTGGTGATTCATGGAGGTGGAAATGACCAAAATGGGGGTTTGAATAAGGAAAAACCCTATATAGCCACCCCAAAACCCCCTTTTTCAGATACTTGCAGGTGTTGTTTCAGGAGGTGTAGGTCAGAATCGGACATTCTGGGTAAAAAGCAACATTCAGTTCTTGGTCAGAATCAACATTTTGTTCTGGGTCAAAATCAGAAATTCTAGGATGAAATCAAAAATTCTGGGTCAAAGGTGACATTGACTTTTGGGTCAAAATCAGAACTGAGCCAGATCAGAAAAACATATCTAGGTTTTGTTCATCTCTACATTTCTGCTCCAAATCCGGTTGCAGATTTTCCAGAAACTCAACACAAGCATGAAAAAAGGGTATTTTTCAGATCTGCTATGATGTGAGGTAGGTATTTTACTCCATTGTTATTTGAAAATATTTCCAGCTTTACATTCCTTATCATATCAATTAAATGTAAATGGTTGAATATGGCATAGGATCTCTTTTATATGAAAATCCCCATTGTTAAAACCCCATTTAAAAGACCATCTAATTTATCCTTTACATTTTGGTGAACCCGCAATAGACAACTCTTTCTTTTTGGTGTTAGATTTATATTTTATATTAGATCTTGCATGAATATAGAAGTAGATTTCTTTTATGCGCTTTCATTTATATTTCAAAAATATATAAAAATTTACAAAAAAAAATTTTAAACACAAATACATGCTTGTAATTTTATTTTGTGTTCGACATGTATGAATTTTGTTTTGAATACTTTTATGAGGCTTTTATTGCACAAGAGGATAGATATATTAATGAGGTACATGGAAGTGAGAATGAAAATGGTTTGAATGAGATATCCATGGATCCTATTCCTATTTCATCCTCCTCCACAACCTCTCCAATTGACATTTACCATAGGGTGTGTGCATGGTTACTTTCATGTTCCACTATTTGCAACATTGATGCACCTAGAATGTTATTTCCTAAACCTTTGATGACAGTAAAATGATGTCCTCAAATAGCTATTAAGGGTAAACCTAGAGATCCTTTAGATTTCTTTGATAACACAGATTTCGTTTCACATTCTTATTGCACACAGAATAATCCTCGACCTAATGTTCCAACTTATTTACCTCCTTCTCAACCTATGATTCCCCAAGCACCTAGGTTACCTTCATCCTTTAAGGATTATGACTTAGTTGAAAAATTACGTGCTACTCCATCTAAGATATCTTTATGGGAATTGCTTCAAACTTGTCCTACATATCATGAGGCTTTGCAAAAAGCTTTATCTACTCTGCTTGCTCCGCCTCATAACCAAGAGAATATCAATTAATTTTTGGAGTGCATGCATACGATTCCTTCTATACCTCCTATTGTGTTTACCAATGATGATTTACCTTCTATTGAGGTGCATAATCAATATGATGCTCTTATGGTTGTTGTTTCTATCAATTAGAGTATCATTTGTAGAACATTATTTGACAATGGATCTAGGCTTAATTTTTGTAGCATGGATATGCTTAAGAAAACTAAGGCCGTTCTTACAACTATTCAACCAAATAATATTCCTATTTGTGGATTTGATAATATCACAAAGAAAACTTTGGGCATTATTACGCTACCTATTAAGGTTGGTCTAGTTCTTCTCAATACACCTATTCATGTTATGCCTCGACCTCTCAATTATAACATTTTGTTAGGAAGACCTTGGTTACATACTATGCATATGGTTCCTTCTACTCTTCATCATAATGTTAGGTTCATTTATAACAATCTGATGTATACACTACATACGGTTGATGCGCCAAATCCTTGCCTAAATGAGAAATATGCTAAGGTTTCTGAACCTATACCACCAAGTAAGGAACCTGAGCAACCACCTACAATTAAAAACACTGAAGCTCCACCTTCTTCTTTGACTGGAGATGATTGGGGAACATTGGAATTTAATCCTTCTTTTATGGGAGAATATAAAGTTTTTGATTTAGAGTTTATGAAAGAATAATGTGGGTTTGAAAAATAAGTTTACTCCTCCACTTTCTGAGGATTTAAAAAGTAAATTTGTTGTTGCTTCACTTGAAGAAACAATCAAGACAATAAAACCAGATTGCTATGACATTGTAAATAATGCCGCTCCTTTAACTCAATCTGATATGGCTGATTGATATGGTTCTAGTTATCATATACTCAAGAAATCAAGATTCAACGGGAAAGGATGTGGTAAATATGAACAAGGTATACAAGTTCCCTTGCAAAATGAAGTTTATGATTATACGTATGGGTTAGGATTCAATCCTTATAAAAAACCATTGAATTTTCCTCTTAATGTCAATGACATATGTGGTTGACATTTGAAGTTGGTTAATCCACTTCTCCTTGACATGGATCAAAAACCTAGTTTGGATATTTTTCTTGAGGATGAAGCCCTAGCCAATTTTTTAGGGGTTTATCAACATCTACCTACATTTCATCATAAAAGAAGAAATCCCTATTGTCTAAATAATGAAGCCTATTTTGGAGAACATGATGAACAAGATATTTCTCCTTTGCCAATGGATTCCCCCTTGCAAAGTAATTTATTAATAACTGAGACTATTGAAGTTCAAGTGGATGTGAATGACCTTGAAAAAACATTAAAAATTGGGAAATGTTTGAATCAAGATGAACATGATCAGTTGGTTTCCCTCTTTCTCGAATATAAGGATATATTTGCTTGGACATATTCAGATATGCCAGGTATAGATCCTAAGATTGTTCTCACAATATTCTTGTCAAACCTAATGCTAAACCTGTGAAACAAAAAATTTGAAAGATGAATCCATGCATTTCCGTATTAGTTAAAGTCAAAATTGAAAAATTATTAGGTGTTGGGTTCATCTGCTCTATTGATTACTCTAAATGGATTTCCAATATTGTGGCTATTTCTAAAGGAGGAAATAAGATAAGGATGTGCACCAAATTTCAAGATTTAAATAAGGAATCCTTAAAAGATTATTTCATGTTACCTAATAGTAATATGATTGTGGATTTGATAGCGGGTCATGCTTTATTATCTTTTATGAATGGTTTTTCAGGTTATAATCAAATCTTTATTTCTATCAAAGACAAACTTAAGACCACATTTATAACACCTTGGAGAACATTTTGTTGGGTCATGATGCCTTTTGGATTAAGAAATGTGGGAGCAACTAATTAGCGCGCTATGACTTTGATTTTTTATGATTACATTCATAAGATTTTGGAAGATTATGTGGATGATATCTTGGCAAAATCTATACAAAGAGAGGATCATGTTTTTATTTTGTGACAAATATTTGAAAGAATTAGGAGTTATAATATGAGATTGAATCCTAAGAAATGTTCCTTGGGAGTTGATTCTGGTAAATTATTAGGATTTATAATCTCTAAGTGAGGCATAGAGGTTGATACTGAAAAGATTAATGCAATTGTTAACATGCCTCCTCCAAGAATATTTCTCAATTACGTAGTTTACAAGGAAACATACAAGCCATTCATCACTTTGTTTTTAACTTAGCCAATAGAACTATTCCTTTCACTTCCTTTCTTAGAAAAGATACCAATTTTCTTGGAATAAGGAATGTAAACAATCCTTTGAGAAATTTAAAGAGTATCTTGCTAATCCTCCAATTTTGCAACCCGCTCAATTTAATAAACCCTTATATCTATATACTTCTGCTACTTCGAATGTCGTGAGTGCATTTTTGGCTCAACATGATAGTGAAGGTAAGGAAAGACTTTACTTGATTATGAAAGGAGATATACCAATTTGGAAAGAAAATTCTTGGCTTTAGTTTATGCTTGTCAAAAACTCAGGCATTACCGATTGAATGTTGAGGTCAATGTGATTGTTAAATTTGATCCACTAAAACACCTTTTCTCAAAGACTGATCTCTCTAGCCATCTGGGAAAGTGGGTGATGGAAGTTGATCTTAATTTCATTCATCAAAATTTAATTAAAGGAAAATATTTAACTAATTATTTATCTAAAGCTCCTTGTCCTGATTTTGATACAAGTGTTACATCAATATAATTCCATGATGATAGCATCCTAGCTATTACGCAAGAGGATGTTTGGGAATTATATTTTGATGGTTCTAGATGTAAGACATGCTCTGGTGTAGGCATTATCTTGGTCCCTCCTACAAATAAACCAATCCCTATGTCATATAAATTGAACTTTTCTTGTACTAACAATATTGCAGAGGATGAAGCTCTTATAGCTGGCTTACGAGCATCTTCATCCCTTCATATTAAAAACTTGGAAATATACAGGGATTCGCAATTGATTTTCAAACAAATCAAAGGAGGTTATCAGATTAAGAATGATAAAATGATGCAATATGGAGATTTGGCTCTTGATATTATTTCATAATTCTCTTCTTATATGATTTAGAATTTACCTAGGAAAGATAATCGACATGCAGAGGCCATGGAAAGTGTAGCTTATTTGGTTTGTCTTGGGAATAATGCCAAAGACTTTTGAATTTACTATACATATTCTTAAACACCCTACAATTTCTAAAAAGGTTACAGTTGTTTGTTTTAACTTGCATTTGGATGAATAGTATTCGCATATCTTTCATTTTTTGAAAGATAGTACTTTTCCAGAATTAGCAATAAGGAACATGTGTAATTGTATTAGGAAGATTTCAATACATTATATCATTTTGGGAGATACACTTTACAAATGATCTTATAATGGTTTTCTATTAAGATGTCTCGGTAGAACCAAAATTCTGATAGCTTTAGTAGAAGCTCATTCTGGTTCTTGTGGGGGACATTTTGGTGGGAAGTCTTTAGTTAATAAAATTCTTAGAATGAGATACTATTAGAAAACAATGGAACAAGATTCTTTTACATTTGTTAAGAAGTGTCCTCAGTGTCAGCTACATGGTAATTTAATTCATGCTCCTGCTTGTGAGCTTCGTAATCAAGTTGCTCCATGGATTTTAGTATTTTGGGTTTTGATCTTATTGGAAAAATCTCACCAGCTTCTTCTCAAGGACATACATACATCCTGACAGCTACATATTACTTTACAAAGTGGATGGAAGCTATTCCTCTCCATTCTACTACCGTGAATGTTATTTGTGATTTCATCCTTAATCATATTATAACACGATTTGGTATTCCTTCAATGATAGTTTTGGATAACGACACTTCTTTCAAGAATAAAGAAGTCATGAAATTCTTGGAGAAATATTGTATTTAGCATAGATTTTATACTCCCTATTATCCTTAATCTAATGGTCAAGCTGAAGCATCGAATAAAGTTATTGAGAAAATCTTAAGGAAAATAGTTAATAAGCATGTGAAAGATTGGCATACCCAACTTACCTATGCTTTATGGGCTTATAGGACTAGTGTTTGTACTGCCATGGGTACTTCTCCTTATAATCTTGTTTATGGTACTGATGCTATTATGCCCTTAGAATTAGAAATATTTTCTTTGTGTGTTTCATTTCATGGGATAATCAACAAGGATACTTTTCGAGAAAAATAATTATAGGAATTAGAAATGTTGGATGAACAATAGATAAATTCTTTGGAACATATAAAGTATTATCAAAAATTAATTCAGAAACAATATAATCATAAGGTGATTGAACGGTCATTCTCATTAGGTGATTTAGTCTTGTATGAGAATCAAAGGAATGTGAATGCTTTACCTGGTGAAAAAGGGAACTTTATCCCTAATTGGGTTGGACCTTTCATAGTAATTGAGGACATTGCTTCGGGTGCTTATAAGATTTCTAATATGAGTGGTGTCCCTCTTAAGGAACCTATTAATATTATGCATCTCAAAGGTTATTATCCCCAATACATCATTCTTTCTTTGTATATTTATGTATTCCTTATAGAATAGTTATGTCCATTTTATAGGTTGTGTGATTTGAATACATTCATACATAATTTTGTTCTTTCTTTCTGTTAAGTTTTGTGTATTGGTGAAAAGTACAGTAATCAATCATAGAACTAATAGGGCAAAGAAAATTTTTCATATATAAACTTCTATGAGTTTGGTACATATATGGCATATGTGCCATGTCTATCAATCTCTATATCTACACTCTAAGGTTTGGTGGTTCCTAGCTCTCTCTGGTCTATGGTATGAGGCTGAGGATCTCAGTACGGTAGTCCATCTGTGAATCCTCAACATGCTCATCTCATAGTTACGTTCCTAAGCTCTCTTTAGGTTAGTTATTGATTTTTCTTCTCTCTCTCTCTACATAACCTTAGCTCTTGCTAGACACATGCAAAAACATCCCCATGTCTTCCAGGATCTCTCTGTCCAATGAGGGACTCTCTCTTTCTAGCTGGCAGTTGGTAGGATATACATGTATCCTTCAGAACCTTAGATAGAAAGCTCCTCCACTCTGCTACACTAGCTATAGAATTCAAACATATTTTTCTTTTAGTAATTCTTGTAGAAAAATATTTAGTTAAAATATTCTAATATTTTGCATATTTCATACCTCGATCTCCCTCCTAGGTGTAACCAAAGGATCTAGATGGTTGGGGCATGGAGAGACTACCCTCTGCCCACTCCATGTATTTGGTTCTAGGTGGTGGTGTCTTTGTATGAGCATGGGGAGGTCATCCTGATCTCAATGGTACAACATAGACCACATGATCATCTACACTTGTACTATCACCTAGGGGCATCTCCTCTTCTCTTTTACCTACCCCCTCTTCTTCTATAACATTTTCTCTCTCCTCTTCTCTCTCCTCCTCAATAGGATCTCCCTCAAAGATGAGCTCCTCCTCATCTCTCTGACCCTCCTCCTCCTCCACTGGTTTGTCACCGTCTTGGTGTGTCCTCTCTAAAAGACCTGGATCACCTGTGGGATAGTCATCAAGGAATATGGGGTGGGTTCCCTATAGACTCCAATATCTGATATACTCTCTGCCGACACTTGAATAGGATACATCAGGAGCTACCTCTATATCCTCAGTCTCATATGTCTTGCTATCTACTATATCTGCTACAATAGGTCGGCGTATAGCATCGGGTCTCTAATAGTATCTACTTGGGTATACATATTGAGGTAATATCCAAGGGACCCCCTGTGTTAGACCAAACTGTCTCATCAGTCTATCATAGTAATATGGAATCAATACATGACTGGTAGGACCCTCTAGAAGCTTGCGCTACTGTGAGTGTCTCAGCTAGTGTCAACTATCTGTCCATTCTATCATCCAATAGTATGGTCTCTATATCACATTAATACCTGGTATACAGTAGAAGCATACCCTCAAAAAGAAGATAACCCCGTACTGCCAGAAATATCCTAGTGGATATGCAAAGGCTCTTAGTGTGCTCACATCTACCATCACTGGAACACCCTGTGGTCATTTACATGTGTAATTCTCAAACATCCAAACCTGTAGCAAGGTGCATACTGTAAGACTCTCCCGTTGGCATCTCACTAACTCACACAACTCATGGTAAAGATGGTATAACATGCTGTGGCCCCATGAGAAGATAGTCCTATCACCCTCCATCCTACGTACAAGATGGGTGAATGGTGCTACAAATACTGTACCCTTTGTGTTGGGTATCACAACCAAAGTAAGTATACACAACATCACTTTCCATACCAAAGGTGTCGAGCCTGCTAGTATGGCTGATAGATTGATCTAATCTGCCCGAGTCCTCATCTGTGGTACTCATCCTAAACAATAATCACCATCTAAAAGGACCTCAGTAGGACCCTGATGCACTCTCAGTCTGGCAGGCTCACCTTGAACTGGAAGTTGTAGGATTCTATACACATCCTCTAGTGTGATCATGATCTCTCCTGAGGGAAGATGGAAGGCTCACCTCTCTATCATGGATGATATCATGGATCGATGGAACCTCATTTATGGTAGGACTTCTACCCAGTATAATCCCACATCTCTCAATATCTGTATCTCATCCTGCTATAGCTCAGATAAATTCTCTTTGTTAGTCAGAAATAGCCCTCCGAAGGGGTGCTCTCAGAGACGAACAAGATCCTGTCAAGCATAAATAGCATCATATCAATAATCTATCATCAGGAAACTATAATACCCACTTAACCTGGTCAAGGTCAACCTTTTGGGGTCAAGGTTGACCTTTTTCAGGTCAAGGTCACCCTTTTTTTAGTCAGGGTTGACCTTTTTGGGTCAGGGTCGACCTTATCCCCAGAAAGGATGAGGCCTTCCCAGTTATGGTCAACCTTAAAGGGTCAAGGTCGACATTACTAGGCCAGGGTCAACCTTTTTGGGTCAAGGTAGACCTTACCTATGAAAACATGAATTTTCCAATCACAAATATCAAAACAAAGAACTTACCTCAGGAAGTGGTTGTCTATTGGCTAGGTGCTCTCTAAGGATCTCCATGCGGCTCATTCGAAGTTCTTCTCTCTTCGGCATTCTGCTTCTTTCCTTGAACTCTAAAAATGGTAAGAATGAGAAGGTAAGTGTTTCTTTCTCTTATTTATAGCTACAAATTAGGGTTTTATTAGGGTTTTGTTTGAATTTACCTAGGTTAAAATTGAATTTTCCTTCATATGCATTTAGATAGACATTCACTCTTTTCATCATGACTTGAGTTTAGTAGCTCCATTTTTAGTATCATCAGTGGTGTTGGAATTTTGATTCAGATACCTAACCTCTTGAATCAGTTTAGAAAGATTTGGAATCCTTATAACTAGTTTAGGAAAAGACTTTTCAATAAACAACATATCCAATGTATAGGTCTAGCCTTATCACCCTGTATCACCTTTCAGAATTAGTAAGCCAAAACAAGGGGGGCATAAGGGGCTCTATGAAGCTCTCAAATTTATCATAGAAAGTCTTATAGTCTCTATGGATTTTCATTAACCTTGTGTGCTATAGGTTGCGGGTACTAATGGTTTCTTGTAGGATCTTTACATTGAGGACTTGGCTATATCCTTTTCATTTTATGATGTTTTCTTACTTTAGCTTGCATATTCACATAGTGTCATATCCAAGGTAAAGTGGGGGATAAATGTATCATCTTAAAATGGAAGAAATTCCATTTTGGAAGGTTTAGCACCCTCATTTAGTACTCTTGCATATTAGATTTGCATTTTAGGATGCATCTGCACTTAATTCTCCATTTCTAGATGAAACTAGGGTTAGGATCCTCCTTAATTTCCTTCTCTGTGACTTTACTTTTAGGTAGAAAATATGTATTGGATCTCATAATCTTCATCATACCTCCTATATGGCCTCTATGCCTCTCCTCAACACTCTGGTGTGTTTTCTCATCTTCCTAGGTCCCCGACTGACCTGGGAATCTTGCAGATTTCTTAAGGTGGCCTACCTGAAACCTTAGGTCAGGGTTGAATTTGATTCTAACATAGGTCAGAATAAAGGTCAACCTTGACCTAGGTTAAGGTTGAGGTCCACCTTGACCTAGGTCAAGGTCAAGGTCAATTTTGACCTCTGTCAGGTGTTGGTCCCAACTTTCAGATCCAAAGCTTATCGGGGTTCTAAACTTAAAAATAGGTCTCCGGGTCTGGATGTGGAAGTGTTTTCTCCAATATTCTAATTAATAAATCCCCTCCTTTGTTGGTGATTATAATTTTACTATATTTAATGCAAAATTTGAATTTGGGTACCTTGCATTGCCCTAGGAGGTCCATATTGAGATCTCTATATAAAAACTCTCTTTTGCCTTCATTTTTTCATGAAAAAAAATCATGAGATGACATGATGCAATTACGATTATGACATCATGATGATACAAGAATGCAAGAGGATGATATAGAAGGACAAGATAATATGATGCCTTAATACATACAAGCATTTTGTGGACAAGCTATTGTGGATCTTCATTGGAGCAAGAAAGAGTTTTTCCTTCCTTCTTCTTGGATCTATCATGGGGTAGCAACTATGGATTGTGAGTTTGGTAGCAATACTTTATCCTTGGGGGCTTGGTATGCTTTCTTTATCATATTAAAATTTATGCATTGCTTTCTCATTTTCAATTAATGTTAGGGTTTTAATCTAGAGGATTAGATCTTAGCATTATACATTCAAAGCTTTTTATAAGAGCAACACACATACATTCTATTACATTCGGCTATTTGTGGAGGTGGAAACCATGAAAATGGGGGTTTGACAAAGGCAAAACCCTATATAGCCATCCCAAAACCCCCTTTTTCTGATATTTGTAGGTGCTATTTTGGGAGTTGCAGGTCAGTATCGGACATTCTGTGTCAAAATTGACATTTTGTTCTGGGTCAGAATCGACATTTTATTCTAGGTCAGAATCAAAAATTCTGGGTCAAAGGTGACATTGACTTTTGGGTCAAAATCAGAACTGAGCCAGATCAAAAAAAGATTTCTAGGTTTTGTTCATCTCTACGTTTTTGCTCCAGATCCGGTTGCAGATTTTCTAGAAACTCAACACAGGCATCAGAAAAAGGGTATTTTTAAGATCTTCTATGATGTGAGGTAGGTATTTTACTCCATTATTCTTTGCAAATATTTTCAACTTTACATTACTTATCATAACAATTAAATGTAAATGGTTGAATATGGCATAGGGTCTCTTTTATATGAAAATCCCCATTGTTAAAACCCTATTTAAAAGACCATCCAATTTATCCTTTATAGTCCCAAGTGGCACTGTGTACGGTGAAATATTCAATCTGTTGGGAGCAAGCTCAAACATGAGAAGTTAGTGGGTTAGCACATATAATTCATAAAATGAACAAGAAACCAAAAAGACCTCATCATAACATCAGATTGAGCTAAAAAAAAGTTAATTGTACCCTATACTACTTGTTTGTGTAATCAGTTTAAATTTCTTACCCCTCTTCATTGAGCGTTTTGAATTTGGAGGCTAACTTAAAATCATCATAACTTGCTCTTATTAGGTCCTTTTTGTGAGCATTTTTTTTAATTTGGGGTAGATTTTTGCAAAGATCATGGTGGTGGTGTAATTTTCTATTTTTTATCTCTAGATTTCTCATAATTCACTATTTTTGATGACTGTACCTATCTAATCCTCATTTTTGCAGCTTCTGGAGCCTCATATAGGCTCATACGATCACCTTTTTCAATGAATTTTTTTTTGAAACCGCATGATTTTCTATCTCCTTTCTCAATATATGATCTATTTTCTAATTTTTGGATTTTGATAATATGGACTAATTTTTGGCTTTGATGTTCACATGATTATCTTTTGCATACAGCCTAACAGTGGTTTGCAAAATGTTACCCAAGAAGAATAAAACAAAAATTACTCACGAATTGGTTTTGCAGGTTGCCTTTGATCGATAGAACGCAAAACATTGTGCTTGCATTTTGTTTTTGATTTCTTAAAATAGGAACCAACATGCAGGACTTCTTAAAATGAACATTTGTTTGCTATTTTAGGAATGACAATGATGTCAGGAAACTATGCTCTCACCCTTTTGGGATGATAAAAAATCCAGAAACATTATTGTCATTTTCTTATTCTGCTTGAAGTGTCTTCTAGTTTTGTAAACCTAAGGAATTGCATGGACCTATCCTCTCCCCTCGCCTTCGTGGATCTTGGGTGTAAGAGAAATCCATACAAATCCTTTAGCGTGGATACCTCTTGAGTGCTTTAAAAGAGCCAGTGAGAGTGGATTTCCCAACCGGTAATAGGCTAAAGCCAAGCCCTTCCAAACTGGTATACAAAAAATGCCATTGTGATTAGTCTCACAGTGGACAGGTGTGAATTTGTTGCGGCAACCAAAATCTCCTCTAGTACCCTAGTGGTGCGTTAAAATCCCTACATTATTAAGGTGAAAGCCTTGCTTTGAAAGGATTGGGAGAGCCCCCTTAATTGGGAAAATGACTTGATCACAACCACCTGAACGGATGCCCTTACTACAAATTATGTTATAGTATCCAAAAACCCTCTATCTGTTGGCGCGGAAGGTCAGAGACCGACTAAGATGTCCCACACTTTCATGACTCTTAGTAGAGACAACAATCCCTTGGGAAGTCATTACCCCTGGGATTCGAAGCTTGGTGTGCATGAGAAGTTAGTACACATGTAAGGAGGAGCCCGTGCCTCCAAGCTTCTAAGTTGTCCGCTATGAGTAGGCATGGCTGAACTTTAGTTTAAGTGGGAATTCAACAGATACTACCCTAGCTATCCTAGGATTGTGGTGTCTCTATTATTTTTGCAACAAAAACTATGCTTGATGTATCTTGCATGGGTGAAGCATCAAAACATTCAAAATGAACATCCAAATCAAACATCAAAGTGATCAACGATTCAAAATATGCACTTCTAGGTGTTAACTGTCAACTCTTGTCTGAGTTTTTGCATCTATTATCAAACTCTAGAAATCTATCAACTTGCTTTCCAAATTTCTATTCTACTATGAAGGTTCTATCTAAATTTTCACAAATCTGTGTTCTCATCAGCATCATCGCTAGTTTATCTTTGACTGTAATCTATTGACAACTTGACTCGTTGTTGTTTCAAAATTTGATTTTGTTGTGCTAGTCCAAGTGACTTGTTATCTTAATCATTTTGTCTATGCTTTCCTTATCCTGAGTTGTGAAAGAAGGTTCGTTAACCTTGAGTCAAGATCAGAGTCATTGCTTCTCTCTCTCAGTTGGATTTTATCTTATTTATCCTTTGATCTTGGACTTAATCAGCACTTTAGATATCACTTCAACACCTGTCAGTCAATCAACTGATTCATCATACCTCCTCTTCAATCTTCTAATCAAGTGCATCAACCCAATCTTACAATGTCTAAAATAAAATGGGCTAAACCTTATGGTCCTAAAAATGTGCAAGAAGAGATTCTTATGGTAGCTTTATCAAAACAAATTCAAACTATGCAATCTGAAATCCAAGAATTAAAGGGGGAAAAGGATACACAATCCAACAAATCATCATCAAGATCAATCTATCCTTTTCTATTTGATCATTATCAAGTGAGTGGCTCCAAAGCCCTAAAAGCTATTGAAAACACCATGAAGTCTTCCTCCAAAGGGATTAGTAACATCATGAAAGAAAAACCTTGGGTTAAATGTGTGAGAGACTTCACTCCTTTGGGACAATCTTATGAATCTGCATTAGAAGAACTACTTGATAATGATCTCATCACATTACCTCAAGCCACATCACGTGGATGAAGATTCTTGAGTAACTATTGTGCATATCATCAACATAATGAGCATAAAACTTCATCTTGCACGGAGTTGAAACATAAAATCCAAGATCTCATAGATGATGGCATAATCAAAGTTGAAAATCCTAATGATTTATCTAATCTTGAGCATGATCAATATCAATAATCCATGTCTAGCAATGGTTCACAGATCGCATCTACTTCTTCCACCATTCCTCTATCTCCTAAAAATTCACAACTAGCCACACCATCTCCATCAAGAACTGAGCCTAATGACGACTATGTCTACCCTCAAGGACTACCTCTAAAAGAGATCCAAGCTAATATGCATATAGATGCAAGTCTTTCTCAGGATTTTAAGATCATTTACCCAAAGCTTCCATGTGCTTCAATGCTTATCATACCTATTAAAAATGATTGTCCATCAGCGTGTCAAGAATCTCCTATGCAGATAAAAACTCCTACCTCATCCTTAGAAGTAGCTCCATGTCAAGAGGGCATTCCAAGGTGCAAAGAAACATATGTCATTAATGATCAAGATTATGACACAGCCCATACCTATCTAATAGTTGACCAAAGTCACACATCTCAAGAGTCTCATGATGATTTCATCATCCCCTTCCATTTCTTCCCAGAAGAAATTATTACATCTCATATATCTTATCCATCTCCCAAGCAAGATCAAGATATCCTTTCTGGCATCTCTAATGGGCCTATTGAAAATCAAGAGAAAGGTACTCTTTGTACACCATATAAACACCCTTTTCTAGATCAGAGCATCCAACCATCTCCTTGTCATGCTCTTCAATATCTACCTCAAGAAAACATTGTTCCTCCAAATCCCTTGTAGAAAAATGAATCCACTCAAGCTTCAGATGCTCCTATCAAAATTGCTCATATCAAAGTTGCTCATGCTCCTATTGACATAAAGATGAATTCAAAAGAGAAGAGACTTGGCAATACAACTCACTCTAAAGATATTGATATCCCTTCCACACTTTATCTCCCTCCATTCAAATGTATGCATCAACCTTCTCCATCTTTGAAATCCATCCTTGGTCCCTATATCCTAAAGCTAAATCTGTCAAACCTTCCATCTATATTGGTTCCTTATATCCCTTCATCCACTTATCCTATCTCTTATCAAGATCAACAAAGACATACATCCTTGAAATCTCCTTATCAACCAATCCATATGAACCAGTCATATCAATCATGTTAGATTTGCTGAACTGCAAATCTTCCCAAGATCACCTGCATGCAAAGCTATTACATAAACAGAAGCAAAAGATAGAAGATAGAAGGATCTATGGCGGCCAAAAGGCCAGAGAGTTGAAAACCATGTTGACAGAAATAATGCTTCTATATTCAACAATAATGAATTACAATCTCGGTATGAAATACAAAGCGGTGAATCCTTATAAAGGATACCGAAACCCTAAAAGGGAAACTACTAGGAAATGGAAACTTTCCTAAGTCTAACTTAAGCAAAGAGTAGATAAACTAATAATTAACTAATTTAATTATTAGTAATACTCGACTACTCTAACACCCCCCCTTAAGTGTAACTTAGGGAGAAGCAAAAAAGCTAAACTACTGCAGAAAGCAGGAAAGATGGGTCCTGGCAACTAGGCCTGATCAGGTACCCAAAACATAAAGGGAAAAGAATGTCCAAGAGAGAGGAACAAGAAAAGAGCAAGAAGCATCTCCGAATCATGTCTGAAAACTCTGTCAGAAGATACTGCTGGAACCCCCACTGAAGTGCATGACCAGGTAGAGAAGACAAATGTCTGAAGAACTGATCAGTCGAACCAGGAAGAAATAGAACCAACAGGTGAACCCCCCCATAATGTTGAACTGGGAGAGGTGACAGGAACACTGAAATGCAGTACCAGAAATAGCTACAGAAGAGGAACCAGAAACACCAACAGTGCAACAGAAGCACACACACAGGATAAAGGGCGGTGTCACAGACACACTATATGGGCTAATGTCGTGGAAGGTATGCTCACTTGATAAAGGTAGATGTGCCTAAAGCAGAAAATGCATCATAACCCCCCCATGGCACTTTATAACACAGTGCGAGTACATCAACCGAACAAGGTGTACAAGATCCAAGAATGCAGAAGAAGGCACTTTATCTCAGTGCATTGATAGAACAAAAATGCTACAGAAGGAGCATGCAAGCTTAGAAGTCAGAAAGAAGAGTGAGCTATGAACTCAGAAGAAGAGATCCCCAGACCTGTAGAACCAAGCAAACCACTAGAGTGCATAAACTGCAAAACTTGGAGGAGTGAAAACCTAGAGTAGAATCTGGAAAAATAACCTCTACCACTGAATAGCACACTAAACCAGCTTTCCGACGATATCTCGTTTACCGAAAAAGGAGTCCGGATGAGCCAGATATGACTCCTAGAAGGCAAAGAAAGACATCGGACTTCAATAGCAAAAAATGCTATCGAAACAGTAGAACCAAAAACCCTAACTTCTATCATCGAAAAGAGCTCGAAAAGAGATTTTCGACGGTATATGGAAGTCAGAAAAAAACCCCTGTATGCTCCCTGTAGAGCGAAAACAGACAGGAAGGGTCAAAAAGAGCCTCAGAGAAAAAAATTAAGCCACTAGGGCTAAAAAAAGTCTGGCCCCTGGGCGTATGCGTGCTCAGGGGGCTGGGCCGAAGCCCCCAGACCCTCAGGTGACCGTGCGGAGAGTAATAAATCCCTCAGCGCGGTAGAGGACCCGCCACCGGGCGGAGTGGTGTAAGAGGGGTGGCGCAGAGAAAAACGCCGCCGACCGGAACCGACCGCGGAGCGGCTGCGGCGGGGGAGGTCGGGCGGCGGGAGCCACTACAGGCGGGGCGGTGGCGGCGGCGGGCCGCGGAGGTGGAGGGGCCGCGGGGGCGGCGGCGGTGTCTATGTGCGGCGGTGGCTGCGGTGTGCAAAGGCGGCGACAAAGCTGTGTAGGGCCAGTGGGGAAGGCCGGAGGCGCCCGCATCCGGTGGCGGTGGTGCGGCGGTGGCCCAACAAAAATACATGGGCTACGCTTAAAATAGAACCAAAAAACCATTAAAAATAATGGTTTTTTATGATTTTTTTGAAATTTCACCTCAGTTTTTGTGCCGTACGGCACAAAAATAAAAATTTTTTTGCCTCAGAGTTCAGTAGTCCAAAATGGACAAATTTTATGTCATTTCTAAGGTTTTGGGGTCCTCTGAGCTCAATGGCAATGTCCGTTTGAGCCCAAAGTGACCATAACCAAAGCTTGCCCCTAAAAAACCACAAAGAACACTGGAAAACCCTCTGAAACCCTCAGAGTCTGAAAGCTTCAACAAAATATGAATAGCAACCAGCAGGAGAGCTCTGATACCATGTTAGATTTGCTGAACTGCAAATCTTTCCAAGATCACCTGCATGCAAAGCTATTACATAAACAGAAGCAAAAGACAGAAGATAGAAGGATCTATGGCGGCCAAAAGGCCAGAGAGTTGAAAACCATGTTGACAGAAATAATGCTTCTATATTCAACAATAATGAATTACAATCTCGGTATGAAATACAAAGTGGTGAATCCTTATAAAGGATACCGAAACCCTAAAAGGGAAACTACTAGGAAATGAAAACTTTCCTAAGTCTAACTTAAGCAAAGAGTAGATAAACTAATAATTAACTAATTTAATTATTAGTAATACTTGACTACTCTAATTCATCCACATTCCCCAAGTCTTTTGGAAGCAATTTGGATGTGCCATGAAGAAATAAAAAATTGAAGAATCCACTTACATATGCAGATCTCTATGTCCCATCTAATCGACATGTGACTATAATGAAAAAGGAAATATTCAAGAGACCGCAAAGGTCCACTGAGAAAAGGGTAAAATCAAAGCAAATATGGGTTCCTAAACCCATCATGGAAGAACTGCATTCTAAATCCAAACAAAGAGTAATATCAAAGAAAATATGGGTTCCTAAATCCATCATGGAAGAATTACGTTCTAAATCATCCAAAAACAAAGGAAAATCACAAGCTATGTGGATTCCCAAGTCTCTTCCAAAGGACTTGGATACAAAAATAAAATCAAAAGCTATGTGGATTCCCAAGTCTCTCTTAAAAGGCTTG
>MU227244.1:10529652-10541959 GCA_018584345.1 Thuja plicata | reverse complement strand
GCATACCAAGATCCATTTACACTCATCCATCAAAGTCTTGAGCTATTCCATTCACTTTTCCTCTATTTGTCCACTACCCTTCAAGGGGTGTGTCAATGTTGATCTCATCACCTTTTCCATCACCTACTTACTGCCCATCCATCCCATATCCTACTATCCCTCTTATCCAATCCATCACATAAATCCTTGGCTACTATCTCCCTTATCCTCCATATCATTTTTCCCTACCATCACCCTATAAACATCTTTGAGCATACTTTCAGCGGCCTTGGCCCATCATAGCATATCTTTTCAAGGAATACTATCTAAAGAGAAAGAAGCTTAAGTTCCTCCATAAAATCAAAAGTGCAAAAAAAAAATAAAGGAAAAAGTGCCTTGGTGAAAACCTAGTAAACAAGCACCTCGGTAGAAAAAGTAAAGATAAATCAATCTGTCCTATGGTGAAAACCACTTCTTGTGGCACCTTGGATAAGTACCATGATGAAAACCTGGCAAACACGCTTCATGCGCAATTCCTCCTACTTTCACTCTTCACTTGGGGGCAAGTTCCTTCCATGTCATCTCATCCATCATACCTTACATCCAGCTATCCTGTGAGCATCCATGTTCCTTCTATTGATCTTGACAAGGTTGAGCTTATCCATGAACACACATGTATCTTGACATGCATTAGCCTATTCACTTTCTCTAATCCATGGTACCTTATCATGATCTTGCTTATCTCAAACCTATCCTTCCTATCTCTCAGCATCCTTCCATAACCTAAAAATATTCACTTAGCCTTCATCAACCCTTATCCCGATTATGCTATCATGGCTATATCCTATAGATAATTTACCCCTTGGTCTTGATCAAAAATGAAAAATTGTTTCTCAAAAGTCTCTTGACATGTCAATTATTTTGGACTCCATGCTTTTCATGACATTAGGTCATTGTCCTATATGCTATCCAGCACTGCTCCATGAGCCTACATTGTGATATTCATTTTTTTCCCTCGCTTGGGTAAACTTGAGGAGACTGTCCTTGAGGGTCTCATTCACCCTCTTCATCCATCATAGTATTTTTGCCTCATCCATAAACTTTCTAATCCATTTGTAATGACCTCTACCTTGCTAGACATTGGGGGCAAACCAATGTGATCTTTCTTGAGATCAATTAATCTCTGAAAAAATCTAAAAATTGGAAAAAGTCCTGAAAAAAATGATCATCTTGGTGAAAACCTAGCAATAGGTGCCTTGATGTATCAATCAAAAAAATCAAAAAATGGAAAAAGAGAAAAATTGCCTTGGTGAAAACTTGGTAAACATGTGCCATGGTAGCAAAAAAAAAATAGAATCTCTGCCAAGTAGGTGAAAACCTAGCAAATAGGTGCCTCTTGTACTCAGCGCTCCATCCATCAATGCTTAGTCTTGGCAATCCTTTACTTTAGTTTGTACATCTCTTTCAGTCACTTTCGTGACACTCTGGTTCTTCTGAGAACCCTCCTGGCTTGAAACTGATTCAGAGTCATAACCTCGAGGCAATCAAATTAGATTTATCTTTGCAGCATGATTCAAGTTAGTTATCATCATTTTCTACTATGGGCATGGGTCCTGAATTTGATCACATCTTTGGTTTACACCAGAGTCAGTAATCTTGTCATTTCTGAAGGACAACTCGCTACTGACACAAACAGGTGTTTCTCAACACCACAATCAACAGTGTTTCTTAACACTCTCTTTGGACACATCTATTTTTCTTAATACACATTGGATACCGCAAACATAAACAACAGATTGATAGAAATCAAACACAAAGAACTCACAAGCACAATGGTGCTTCTAAACACCTCATTCATATACACATTCAAAAACTTTGAACATGGCTGAAGTATGCTGAAATTCTATTTGTATGCTATCTGTTTTCATTGATTTTGCTAATCTTTTCTTTGTCTACTGCTTGTTGGTGTGGTCCCGATGATCCAACCATGTCAAATAAACTGGGTGTATGTGGTAAGAGCTCCTGCATTAAGGAAAAAAAGCCTCACATCCCTTGATCCTCTTTATTTGTATGTCAAGGTGAGGTCGGTACTATCACCTTGTTTGTTATTTGTCAGTTTGTTTATGCAAGATCGCACTCATGGTTATCTTAGCTTTGAATGCCTTGATACTAGTGTACTCTTGCACTATCAAAACTGGAAACAACATTCAGGTCATCTCATCTTTTGTGTCTCGATGCTTACGTTAGTTTCCCATATCTTATCTGATGAAAGTCATATTCATATTCTTATGGTTGCAATGGCACCAGTAAGGATTGTATCGACTTTGATGTTCCAAAAACCGCTCAATGATGAAAATTTTCAATGCTAAAGCTCAGTGACTACACCTTAGGTTGAATTCATGTTAGCCTTGCATCTGCATAGTGTTGAAATCAGCATAATAAATTTATCTCTCTCCAATGTGAAGGATCTAAGATTCTAATCGATCAATCTTCTCATCGTCAAGTGGTCATGACACCCCTTGCTAAAATCCACTGTCCTGATTTTATTTTTAGGATCAAAATTGCAATCTGCAGCTGACAACTTGCACAACCAATAGAAATCTCTCATGCTTTGCTTCTAATCAATCCATGTATGTAACTTTAGGTCAATCTTGGTCAAACCGAACCTCTCATCAAGTACATCTTTTGTCCTAACCATGTGGGACCTCTTTCTAATCAGATTAGTTTCTTCCTAAATTGTCTAATCCATCAAATGGCTTCTCATCACTGGGGCACCTAGCCATATTTTGATTTCGCTCCTGAGGGGGCAGGATCAGGACATCAACATTTTAGTGATCACATCCTCAATCACAACCCCATCGCTTGGGGCATCTCAGCTTCATCGCATCAAATCAAGTTGAGATCATCTTAAATCCAAGGCAACCTAATCAATGGTCTTATACAGTGGTGAATACACTCAAAACCAGACAAGATCAGTCTTATACGAGCTATTCATTATTTAAACCAGATACATTGATCAAATTAGCTTCATCACTTCAAATCAAGTCAATTTGCTTGCTAATCAAATCTCTTAATGGTAATCAGTTTCATTGCTTCAAATCAAACTGGTTATTCATTCAAACTAATCAAAAAGGTTTAAGAGTTCCTAATAGATGTTTAGTTTCCTGGCTTGAAACTGATCCAGAGTCATAACCTGGGGGCAATCAAATTGTATTTGTCCTCGCAATAAGAGTCAAGTCAGTTATTTTTGTTTTCTACTAGGGGCATGGGTCCCCAATTTGATCACATCTTTGGTTTACACCAGAGTCAGTAATCTTGTCATTTCTAAAGGACAACTCGCTACTGACGCAAATAGGTGTTTATCAACACCACAATCAATAGTGTTTCTTAACACTATCTTTGGACACATCTATGTTTCTTAACACACATTGGATATCGCAAATGTAAACAATAGATCGATAGCAATCAAACACAAAGCACTCACAAGCACAACGGTGTTTCTTAGCACCTCATTCATATACACATTCAAAAAATTTGAACATGGCTGAAGTATGCTGAACTTCTATTTCTATGCTATCTGGTTTCATTGATTTCATTAATCTTTTATTTGTCTACTGCTTGTTGGTGTGGTTTTGATGATCCAACAATGTCAACTAACCAGGGTATATTTGGTAAGAGCTTCTACATTAAGGCAGAAAAGCCTCACATCCCTCGATCCTCTTTATTTGTATGTCAAGGTGAGGTCGAAACTATCTCCTTGACTGTTATTGCTCTGCTTGTTTATGCAAGATCATACTCATGGTTATCTTGGCTTTGAATGCCTCAATACTGGTGTGCTCTTGCACTATCAAAATTAGAAACAACATTCAATTCATCTTGAATTTTGTGCCTTGATGCTTACGTTGGTTTCCCATATTTTATCCAATGAAAGTCATATTCATATTCTTATGGTCGCACTGGCACTAGTAAGGATTGTATCGACTCTGATGTTCCAAAAATGCTCAATGATGAAAATTTTCAACTGCTAAAGCTCAGTGGCTACACCTTAGGTTGCATTCATGTTAGTCTTGCATCTGCATCTACATCTACATAATGTTGAAATTAGCATCATAAATTTAGCTCTATCCAATGTGAAGGATCTAAGATTCTAATCGATCAATCTTCTTATCGTCAAGTGGTCATGACACCCCTTTCTACATCACCTGTCTTGATTCTATTTTTAGGATTGAAATCAAAATATGAATTTGACCGCTTGCACAACCAATAGAAATATCTCAAGCTTTTCTTCTAATCAATCCATGTATCTTACTTATTGGTCAATCTCGGTCAACAATACCTCTCATCAAGTACATATTTTGTCCTAACCATGTGGGACCTCTTTCTAAATCTGATCAGTTTCTTCCTAAATTGTCTAATCAATCAAATTGCTTCTCATCACTGGGGCACCTAGCCATATTTTGATTTCACTCTGGAGGGGGCAGGATCAGGACATCAACATTCTAGTGATTGCATCCTCAATCAAAACCCCATCGCTTGGGACATCTTAGCTTCATCGCATCAAATCAAGTTGAGATCATCTTAAATTAAAGGCAACCTAATCAATGGTAATATGGCTATTCATTATTGAAACTAGATACATTGATCAAATTGGCTTCATCACTTTAAATCAAGTCAATTTGCTCGCTAATCAAATGTCTTAATGGTAATCAGTTTCATTGCTTCAAATCAAACTGGTTATCCATTCAAACCAATCAAAAAGGTTTAAGATTTCTTGACAGATGTCCAGTTTCATCGCTTCAAATCAAATTGAGCATTTTGTTTTATATCTTTTGATCGATCTTCATCCAATCAAACTCAAAGTTGGTCTTCTTTTTCAAAAGAATGGTTTCATTGCTTCAAATCAAACTATTATGGGTCTTCTCGCTAACAATTCTTTGAATCAATGCGCTGATCGCACATCAATTCAAAGAGGGGCAAATGTAATTATCTAAAAATGGTCACCTAAACCCTAGACCCCCAATCTAGAAAATTAATCAAGAAACCCTAATCTTGATTGAACCTAAGTCCTAAATCAAACAGACAATTATCAAATTCAAATTGATCTAACCTAAACCCTAGGTCCTAATCGATCACCCTACTTGATTAATTAATTAATTTCTAAAATCACATTACATTGGAAAATAAATATTATATTAATTATTTAATTGATATTATGACATTAATTAAATAAAAATTACAAAATTGTCAATTAAATGAAAAAGGAATTAAATTAATTATAAAATCATAAATGTGTATTCAAAATCAATTAATTTATTAAAAATGCATATGGCATCATCAAATTCAGTTGACTGATTATCAAAATGGAAACAATCTAGTTCCACTCAGTTAACTGATTCTCCACTGATTATCATTTTGGAAACATTTTAGTTAACTGTAAACTGATTTTGGAAGTTTCCAAAATAACTGATCAGTCAGTTCAGTCAACTGACTCTCTCGACCAATCAAATCACTTGCACATGGATTATGCTTCTTCAATCAAATCTGAGCCACTCTTTTTGTTCGATCTCGACCGTTGATGTGAGAGACTTCTATAAAATAGAAACTCTTTTCCTTCACAAAGGATCCTAATCTTTTTATCTAAAGTTATTATGCTGAATTTTTGTCTTAGCTTTCTTGCATTTTTAGCTTTTATTTAAAATTTGTTGTTTATTACTTTCAAGCAAATCAATCTAATTTAGAGCATACTTTCAATTTGGGTTTAAAACTGAATATTAAACATTTCAATTTGGTGCTCTAAAACTGAATCATAACTAGCTTGGATTAATATCAATCTATATTTGCATTTGCATTTAGATTAATCAATAGTTTGATTTCAACATATATATTTAAATCCTTCATTTAGGTCTTCAGTGTAGTCACTGAGCTTGCAATGACCTGAGAGCAAGCTCATACTTCTTCCTTCTAGAAGGCAACAGGTCGACTCTTTCAGACATGCAGGGTGAATGAATCGATATTCATTTATGTATGTAGCTGAAGTATAATGACCATGTTGAAGTGTATGGCTAAATCAGAGGCCCACATTTAGCTATCACAATTTGATTTTCTCTTTTTGGATGATTGTGAATGTGCTCTCTCAAACACAAATGAGGTGAATCCCCAATGCAATGCAACTATGAAATCCAAGATTGGAACAATGAAGAGATTTAAGAACTAGTATGAGGAACTAGTCTCGAATTCTCTAAAAAGATGATCTTAAACTATGAAATTGATATGAAACATGCAAGATAAAAACTATGATTCATTTTAGAAAAAGGAACCTAGCATGTAATATCTATGTGATTTAAACAAGAAACTAAGAGCAAACAATTATGATATCTAGAGCTATGTTAGCATGATAACAATGCAAATATGAGAGATGAAAATGCAAGAGGGGAAGACCTCTATTTATAGATTTTTGGGATGGAAGAGGAGGGGTTGAATGAGGTGGCATCTATGCAGCATCCACATGAGAGCCACATAAGGGACACATAGGCTTGAAGGGATGGCTAATTTGAAGTCAAATATAGCATTAAATATTGAGTGGCTCAAGATTTTCAAGTGGGGGACAAAGGAGTAAAGTGCCTTAAAGAGGAATGGGTGACCATTTTGGAGAGAATTCTCAAACATGGGTGAGCATTTCATTAGCCTTAAGAGGGTTAGGAATCACCTCTTTAAGTATGATTAGAGGGTGATTAGGTAGGGAAGTATGCTTAGGAAATGAGGTGATGGGAGTAGAGTAGGAATAGGGTAGGCTTAGGGTAGGTCTCTAGATAAGATTAATAGGTTTCTAGCTAGGGTTAAGTTTATAATTCAAATTATATTTGAATAAATCATAGTTTAGAAGAATTAGGGATATGGAGGAATTTTAATAAATATAAATTTATTAAAAAGAGGATTTTGTGAGGCAAATGTATTTAAATAAAATACATTAGAATAGTATTTAGACCATTGGTAAATACCAAGTATGAAACTATTTAATTGATTAAATCAAATAGTTAGATGAAAAAGAGAAATTAATATTAATAATAATATTAATATTTTTGGACGTCTATATTTTTCCCCTCTTTGAAATGGCATCGCAAGTGATGTTGTGTCAAAGACAAGAAAATAAGTTTCCCCAGAGGAAGAGGGTTTCTAGGAGTCATGCCAAAGCAACGACGATATAGGGTTGTGGCAACGGGAATGAGGAAGGGAAAGGAGGGAATAAATAGAAGCCTAGAATGCAACTAAGAATTTAAATGCAATGATGAAATTAAATGCAACTAACGAGATTTGGGGATCCATTTGTGTGAAAAATATGGAGAGCACATCTGATTTTAATATTGCAAAGGGAGGTATGCATCAGGTGTTAGAAAACACAGATGAAAATATTTATTTGCATGGACTAGATGCTCAAACAAAAGCACACTACAAAAAATGCATGTATCAGTAGCCACTGGTCACAACGCACCAAGATATAATAGATCAAGGTAGTGGTGAGTAGGTTTAAACTGAACCCAAAAGATAAAATCAATAAAGAAGGCCTCATGACCAAGCAGTCATTCAGTCCAATGTTCTTGCCATTAAAACGAGGGATGTGAGGAAGGATGTGATAAGACAACATTGGAAGGATGCACCTTGATGGGTAAAGATTGGATTTGATTGTAAAATATATTCGCTGGAAAAATCTGTGAATGGATTGAGAAGCAAGGATAGTCGGTCGCAAAACTGATTTGGTGAAAAACATGATCGCAGTCGCGGGAGTCAAAATGTCACTGAAAAGGAAAAAATTGAGCGATGCAGAAAGAAACAAATGTTTATTGCAAGATTTTTGATAATTTTTAATTTTTGTGATTTTTGAATTTCTGGCAATTTTTAAATGTTTTTGGATTTTTTGCGCATTTAGGCTATACAACAGGGCTAATAATACAAAAATTTACAAGCGGGGGAAGAAAACCGGGGGGGGGAATTCTGGTGGAAACAGGGGCTATAAGAGGGGCGGGGGGCTTAAAGGTCATTGTGAATAGTGATTGGATGCAAAAAGAGCTCTAGAGATAAAACATGGCTGACGAGAGGATGAAGGGGCAGTTGGAAGAGCACATTCAGACCCATGGGAGACCTGCAGAGCGAACAATACTGGTGAGTAACTCAACCGATACCTTGCTTTACTTTTTTTTTGAGCTTTTTGAATGCTTTTGGGTGGGTTAGGGGGTCATTAATGAGGGTAGAAAGGTCGGAAAACCAGAGACATTGGTTCTTGAACTGGCATCTGTGAAGACGCCAATCCCTAGATCGATGTCTTCATAGATGTCGATCTTCAAACCCGTGTCTCTGAGGACATCAGTTTTGAACTGGTGTCTTCAAAGGTGTCAAACCCAAATCTACATCTCTGAAAATGGCGGTCTGGTCAGGAAACATGCGGAGACGCCGGTTGAAGAACCAAGGTCTCTGCTTGAACTGACGTCTTCACAAAAAGGGGTAGACGCTGAGGGGGAGGGAAAAGGAGGGACCCGATGGGGCTGACGGTGGGTCAGAAACAAACCTAGGGATGGGATGCCCCATTTTGAAAGGGGTTAGGCTATGAATAGAAGAAATATGGGTTGACATGGTGGATTTTGGATTTTCCAGGAGCATTTCCCAGCATTGGGATCTCGGGAGCATTGGCCGCTGATGATGGAGCTGGAGGCCAAGATGAAGGATGCGGACTGGGGGTTGTTAGCAGCGATTGGATTAGACTATGTGCCCTGATGGCCTAGGCTACGGGTCCACAATAGGATGATGACTGCCTTGATCGAGCAGTGGCACAATGACACCACTACATTTCATCTGCCGACTGGGGAGGCCATTATTACTCTTGAGGATGTGTGGAGGATTCTACAAATACCAATTTGAGGGTTGGTGCCACAGTATAGATTGGAGGATAGTGATCACTACATGGAGATAGCATTCAGGAGGCTAATGAGGAGGATACCCACATATAGGACATGGATGTTGTGGCAGCCGACAGTTGATAGGAGACTTAGGAGAGTGGTGTTGTTTTTGGCTGGACTGATTGGTGGTTGGATGCTGGCAAATTTATCCGGACATGGGTTTGGGATGGGATGGTCTCGGGCCTTAGCAGGGATGTTGGAGGAGGGGACAACCTACTACTAGGGATATGTTGTCCTAGGAGCACATTGCAGTGTTCTGACTGATGAGAATATGGGAGGCGCGACAGCTAGGAGAGACGTATGCATGTATATATAGGTTTCCATTGAGATACACCTCTATGGGCTAGATAGGATACTAGCGTCGGTTGCTAGATGAGGTTCAAGTTTTCTGTTGGACCCCATATAGACTCTACAAGTCATGGGGAGCCATGGATTGACAGGCAAGAGTAGAGGATGGCTTTAAGGATTTTTTATACCTTTCCTATGTATAGATAGATTGCTTTCTCCTGGGGAGGACCATCCACCAGATAGAGAAGTATAGGCCATCCAAGGTCATGCAACAGTTTAGACTATAGCAACAGGTGGTGGAAGAGGATTATTTACATCCTCATATCACCAGTGAGGTGGGCATGTGGGCCAGGTACACTAATGCTCCCATAGTGAGGGTGGCTTGGAGGATGATTGTGAGGATAGACTTCGTGGCCAGGCCAGATGTCATAGACATAGGGATGACAACAAAGTATGCAACATGGTGGGCTGTACATACACCCTTACAACTTACAGAACCAGTTTAGGTAGTGGCCCATTAGTAGCCGACAAGGGATATGGAGGTTGATGATAGGATAGTTGTAGGAGATGCCCCTAAGACCTCAGCAATAGGGCAGAGGAGGATACTACAATAGAGACTGGCCTGACCCCAGATAGAGGTATAGGTAGAGGGTGGATAGGATCAGGGGCCACGGTGGCCACTAGGGGATGGTCATGACAAGGCACCTCAGGTGCCCATTCAGGGATAGGCTCAGGGACCGTAGGTGCCAGCATAGGTACATGCACCACAAGGGCCACCGACCGAATATGTGTTGCAGGAGACACATGACACTCTCATCGCAGAGTGAGATACTCTACAGATAGAGTGTATGTGGCTACGGGGATTGTTAGGGATGGTGCGGGTATCAGAGACAAGCATATAAACATAGATGAACCAAATTCAGGGTTTAATAGCTGCAGAGACAACATGGGAAGACAGGGTTGAGGGTGGACTTGATACCCTGCAAGGAAGAGTGGACTTAGGGGAGTTCTTTATGGCAGACCTTTACTCAAGATGCTACAGAGTTACAGATAGAGATAGGGACACTGATAGGTCAGTTGTGTACCCTTATGGAGAAGATCGATTAGGCGATGGATCAGATCATAGCATTGACCTCGGAGAGGGATGCAACATAGAGGTGGGTCAAGCCTTATAGGACAGAGAAAGATATCGCTAGACAGGTGGTCACTACAGGTGGGGTGGCCCAGGTGGTGGTAGAGGTTTTCACAACTCACAGAGATGCAGCCAGAGGAGGCAGGGAGGCAGCCCACTATCGAGCATTGTACCATTAGTTAGTTCTTGAGGGTCAGAGACAGGTATACTCAGAGAGGTCTCGGTCACAGACCATAGGTCAGGCATTAACTTCTCAGGGATTAGTGGGGATTCCACCACGTGCACGACCAGGGCAGGGAGGGGGGCATAGCCACCAGCGTGATCTGATCAGAGGATTTTTGTGACACACATTTTTGTATTTTGAGATGTACAAGTATATCAGCACCTAGGTTCACGACAATGTATTTATTAATGACAGACACTGTACTCATGATTCTATATATATGTGTGTGTGTGTGTGTGTGATGATTGATTAATGATTCTTATGACTCTATGATGTATGATTCTCATGATTTGATTTATATGATACAATGATGCATATGCTTATATCAGTACTAACATTGATGCTTGCAGGATGTGATATTTTTATGATTATGTATATAGGATGATATGTTTAAATGCATGTACCTAGATGTATATTTATGCATTTGATGGATGTTGTAGTACTTGTGCTATAATGCAATGGATGTATTTAATACTTTTATGAATGCAATGTATGTAAATGCAATGATCCTAATGAAAATGCAAGGATGATTTAAAAATGCAGGTATGGAGCTGATGCAATAGATGCAATGGGACTCATATTTTTGGTGTGTGTCACAATCAACTGATGAACTAGCTAGGAAGACTACGAAGGACTAGGCAAGGAAGATTAGCATGATAGTAGCTTAGAGTGTTAGCATGATGGTGAGAGGATTGGACACGTCATGAATATACAAGGACCAAAAATTGAGTGATTAATTACAAGGGATTATATATAAAAGGTTGCTGCCAAGATTTGATTGGATCTTGCTGTTTGATGCATGTGATAGTGTTGGAACACCCAGGGAATATGAAAAATGCTGAGGTTTGTGGAGATGTGATGACGACAATGGAGGGGAGCAAGATTTTGTAAGATAATGGGATAGTCCACTATGTGTGATGCCCATTTCCAGGTTTTCATCACCCGTACTTGTCCAAGGCGCTTGATTGCCAAGTTTTCACCATTGGACATAATTTTTCTCTTTTTCTCCTCTTTTTTTGAATTTTTTTTAGATGTTGTCTAAGCACCTATTTTCCAGGTTTTCACCAGGACAACCATTTTTTTCAGCTTCATTTTCTACTTTTTTGAGAAATTTTCAGGACTTTTTATATTTTTTTATGGATTTTTTCAGATAACTGGAATGAATAAGTGCCTAAGATGAATGATGTTGATAGGATCCCTAGGAACCTCTCAACAACTATCTAGTGACCTGCTTGAAACCTCAAGTTAGGGTCGAGGTCGACCTTGACCTAGGTTAGGGTCAAGGTCGACCTTGACCTAGGTCAAGGGTGAGGTTGACATAGACCTCTATCAGGTGTTGATCTCCGCTTTAAAATCTGAAACTTATCAGGGTCTGGAACTTAAAATAGGTCCTCGGGTCCAGATGCGGAAGTGTTTTCTCTGATATTTGGATTAATACATCCCCTCCTTGGTTGGTTATTTTTATTGGACCATGATTCAAGGTAGAACTTAGATTAGGACCCCTTGCATTGCCCTAGGACACCTATGTTGAGATTTCTATATAAACACTCTCTTTTGCCTTCATTTGATCATGAAAGAAAATCGAGAGATGACATGATAAAATGATGGTACAAACAAGAAAGAGGATGATATAGAAGGACAAGCTAGGTGGACATATCATCATCTTCTATCAAGCATTTTGGAGGATAATCTATGGTGGATCTTCATTGAAGCAAGAAGGCTCTCTCTTTAGATCTA
>MU227244.1:10436777-10458486 GCA_018584345.1 Thuja plicata | reverse complement strand
GAACATGGAGATGTGACAAGAAACAAAGCTAGATTGGTATGCAAGGGTTATGCACAGGAGGAAGGAATTGACTATGGTGAAACATTCACCCCAGTTGCAAGATTGGAAGGAGTCAGAACCTTACTTGTATATGCAACCTATAAAGGATTCAAATTTTATCAGATGGATGTGAAATCTGCATTTCTCAATGGTATCTTGGAAGAAGAAGTGTGTATTGAGAAAGCTGATAGTTTTGTTGACCCAAACAAAAGGAATATATTTTGCAGATTGCATAAAGAATTATATGGACTGAATCAAGTGCTAAGAGCATGGTATGAGAGATTGCACAATTATCTGATAAAGATTGTATTTGCAAGAACCAATGACAACAACAACCTGTACTTGAAGATAGAGCAAAGAAAAGGTACATTATTAGCTGAAATTTTTGTAGATGACATCATATTTAGTGGACAAGATGTGTTATGCCAAAAATTTGCAACAGAGATGCAAACTGAGTTTGAGATGTCTTTGTTTGGTGAAAGAAAATTCTTTGTTGGCTTACAAATTTATCAAATGAAGAATGGTATCTATATCACTCAATCTAAATGTATCAAAGAGATACTGAAAACTTTTGGAATGGAAGAGTCCAAACTAGTGAGTACACCCATGGCTACTGGATAAAAGCTGATAAAAGATGATGACACAAAAGAAGTGAACCAAACACTCTATAGATCAATGATTGGTAAACTACAATATGTTGTACATAGTAGACCTGATATTGCCCTAGCTGTTGGAATTGTTGCAAGGAAAAGCACTACTGGTGGAGCATTTCTTTTAGGAAAAATATTGATCTCATGGACAAGAAATAAATAGAGCTGCACCTCACAATCTACAGCTGAAGCCGAGTATGTGGTAGTAGCAGTCAATTGTTCTAACATTGTGTGGTTGAAGATACTACTGAAAGGTATGAAGGAAGAAATCACTGACCCAGTTGTCATATATTGTGATAACATGAGTGCTATTAATATTTCTAAAAATCCTATTATGCACTAAAAGACAAAGCATATAGCTATCAAGTATCATTTCTTGAGGGAGCTAGTTCAGAGTAAAGAAGTGAGACTAGATTATGTGAACACTAAACAACAATTAGCAGACATATTCACAAAAGCATTACCCAAGGATGCTCATGAGTATCTGTGAGGTAAAATGGGGGTGATTCCCCTAACTAAGGATAATTAAGTTTTGAATGGTATTGTTGCATCAAATATTACATTCAGAATACTTGACACATTGATGCACAATTAGTCACACTTTAGGATGCTGGATAAAGTTGTGAAGATGAACAAGGACAGAAAAGAAAATCAGTCATCATCAAGATGACAAGATTAGAATGATACTAAAGATCTACATGATAATTTTTTTGATGTCTTTATCATTGTTGTCAAAGAGGGAGATATTACCTATAAAGAGGGAAAGAAGTTACATAAAGGAAAAAGAGGAAGAGATTGCCTAGAAGAAGAGATTACAAAGAGGGAAAGATTACATAGAGGCAAAAGTTACTATTTAAAACATTGAAGTGATTATCTACTTAGGGGGAGTCTACAGATGATTAGATATAGATGATTACAGTGTAATTATAGACACAGAGGGAGAAATGTTTTACAGATAAGAATCAGAATGAAGCTAAAGACATTAATGAAGATTTGTTCATATCAAGGAACACAGGTGAATTTTTGGATTGGTTGGTAACTATGCTTATTAAATCATTTTTTTAATATTTTGTATTGCCATCAATGCCAAAGAGGGAGATTGTTGGAAAGTGACAATGCAAGCAATTGTTATTTTGTCATTGTTGTCAAACCTTAACTAGTGAGACTATTGTTATCTATTTGAGTACCATATATATTGTTGATGAAGAAGATTTAATGTGAAGACCAAGTGACTGGTTGAGTTAAGGAAAATAATAGGGTACATGATCAGTTGGCACTCTAACAAAGTAATTAGTTGTTTATCTTTCAAAGACTATTTTTCTGACTGTTCTGTGCCGAGCAATTTTGGCTTGTGCCGAGCAAAGTTTCTTGTGCTGAGCAAAGTTGCTTGTGCCGAGAAAAGTTGCTTGTGCCGAGAAAATTTGTTCATTCTGAGAAAATTTGTTCAATGTCGAGCATCAGTGAAATTGTCGAGTGAAAATAGTGATGTTGGCCGACTTACAGTAATTGGATTAATGATGAGATTTGAGATCTTTGGCTGACTTAGTTAATTTTATTAGGATATGTAATGTTAATTAAAGATTGATCCATGTCATTTAATGTATGGGTAACCGTAATTAATGCATGGTTTCAAGATTTAATTAGAGACTACTTTGGAGAAGTAAATATAATGCAAAGATGGAATGATCTATTGGATCTGACCTAACCTAAGATCTACGATCTTGTTTAAGTGGAAAAAGATTTATCTAACCTAGACAGAGAGGTATATGATAACCTCAAGGGGTTATTCATTCAGGATGCTGAAGTGTGCTGCTGAATGTGAAGTAAACGTATGTATGCAAAAGGGTTGCATAGTTGATTTACTATTTGGCATGATCTAGCAGAGAAGACTGGATACAGAAGTAGAGAGTTTCATGTGTGATTTCTTGATGGATTTCCAACCAGATCAGAAGGTTGAAATGACAATGCAGGATATCCAATAAGTTAACATTAGAGCTGTAATTGGATCTGAATTGCAAAGTAAGTTGTATGTATTAGATCACAAGTGCTGATTACTTTCTAACCATTGTATCAAGTAAATCCTTTAACAAGGTTGACCTAATAGTCATTTGTATAAATCCTCTAACAAGGTGACATTCAGGTGGAATGTTCTAAGTCCTCTAACAAGGCCACTCATGATAGGGTGATTAAATCCTTTAACCAGGTCACACCTAACAATGTGTTATTGTAACCTTTAATAGGGTTGCTTCTTCATAGAGCTCACTTTAGAAGAGTGAAAACTTGGTAGTATGTTACTGGTGGTTTTTTCCATATTGGGTTTCCACGTTAAATACTTGTGTCAAACTTGTGTGAATGCTTATGGTTTGTTTTACTGTTATGTTTCTACAAGCTAATTTCAATAGACAGTAAACTACATGATTAAAGTAGTTGACTTATGCTACTGCTGTCAAGTAGATCTGAAATATAGAAAGTTTTTATTTGCTACATCTAGACCTGAGGATAACTGGTTTACCCCTCCCCTCTCAGTTATTTTTGTAACTTTGTATGTTCTATAAATTTATCTCCTTCATACATTGCCTCCAATCTTGTCTAAATCTCATGTGCAGAGTCCAAGTCTTTTACTTCTGTGAATTCCCCTTCAGAGAGTGCACTGATCAGTGATTCCCTTGTGTGAGTGATTCCCTTGTGACCATATTACTTGAAAATAACTTCTTATCATCTTTCGTAGTATTAGAACTTGAAAAAATTTCCATGGTTCCAACCTCTTTCCCCTTGTCTCTGCAATTATTTCTGGTTTCTCGCTAAAGCCCTAAGTCTTGTTCTGTCAAAATTTGGCTAAAACCCTAAACCCTCAAGACTTGTTCTAAATTCATGTTACTTTTCCAAGCCACTTAAAATCCTTTTTTCCATGTGTGGTTTATCGACCTACCTTTATCTCTTAGTCTCGTAACCCCGACCAAATATTCTTTTTCATTTAGTGATCAGACACAGGTTGTCAATCAATTTCTCTTTAAGTTTTCATCTCACGGTTGACCAAAATCTTAGGATAAAAGTCAAAGTCATGGAATATTTAAAGATTTTGGGTACACCATAGATCTTTCTCTATCTTGGTCTTTATTGTGTGTTTGGAACATGATTAATACACAAAGATGATGTCAGAATTTTTATTTGGAGTTTCAGCAAGGGCCGTTAATCTTTGTCTTTTCAAGTCACAATCTTGCAGTTGGCGCTAAGTCTCAAAATGAACCATGAGTCAAGTATTTCATTCAGCAACTCAGAGATTAAATTATTATGCAATCTTCAGATAGACCTTGGGTCAAGGCATGGTTTAATTTTGTTCTTGGTTGCAAGATATCTCAATGCACCTGAGGTTCAGTTAAGGATCTCGAGATTAAGCCTGAATCATTGATCGGGTTCCTTTTAAGTTATGATCTTGCGGCTAGCGTGTAATATCATGAATAATTGATCAAGTAGAGAAGGATTGTGATACTTGGAGAGGAATGTAGATTGAGATTGAGATGAGTTGGTTGGCACTTAATCTCGCAATGAATTGATGATGTCATGATATGTTTGGAGATATAGCGCAGACCGTAGATGTTCTTTAGATCATGTGCTTGGCATGAGATCTCAGAATGAACTGAAGGGTGAAGAAATGTTCTGGCAACTTGGAGATCTCTTTAATCATGTAATCTTGTAATAAACCCATGGTTTTCCAGATGAGGTTAAGTTATTCAGTGATGTCTCTTTGTTGCGCAATCTCCATATTTGACTCAAGTTAGGGTTAAATTGACAAGGTTATACTTTTTCCTTTAGTCATGAGATCTCCAGATGGACTTAGGATTAGGAAAAATGTCTCAAGATTAAATGAGGGTCATTGATGTAGATCAGGATCTAGCGATGGTATGTGATCTCAGAAGGAAATGAGAAAGTACATAAAGGTTTGGAGATTCAGCGTAGGCCGTCGATTTGGACAGAGACGTGCAGTTGGCATCTAATCTCTTGTTAAAGATGAGGTCGGCTAAAACATTGGGAGGTTTAGTGAGGGACGTTGATTGAGTTTCCAGTCTAATTTGATTGTGTGGTGTGTGCATAATCTTAGAACTAATTCAAGGTAAAGTGAAACATTTCACGACTTTGAATTTCTTCAGTCGCGTGATCTCCAAGTGACTTAAAGTTAAGTTAAGGTAAAGGTTGAGTCAAGTTTCCAGAGTGTCAACATGATGCTTCCACATGTTTCCAAGGATAGATGAATCTAAAGGCTTGTGCGTGATCTCACAGTTTAATCCCAGGTCACAAATTCTTCTAGTGATTCAGAGACTACATTGTCTCTGAATCTCCAAATAGACTCAGAGTTAAGAAAAGTTACCTAGGGTTGAGTTCAAGGTTTACACAGATTTAATCATGGTCATTCATTGAGATCAAGATCTGTAGTCTACGCTTAATCTCACAATGTGACTATAGTTAGTCGATGGATTCAATGACTTGGAGATAAGAAGAAATCAGCTGACTAGAGTTCAAGGCTAGTTCAAAGAAGGTTAAGGGTCGAAGTCAGAAATAAATTAAAGATTAGACAAGTTTAGAAAGATTGTGTGGCTGGTGTATGCACCCTAAAATGGTCGCCTAGACTATGGGCCCCCATTCTTCAATTTATCAAATGGAAGAATCAATATGTCAATTTCCTGAACCAATGATTTGCAATATTTTCAATTCAAATCAATTTTCTCGATCAAATAGTAATTAATTCAATTATTTCAATATTTCCTAAGGTTTTATCGTTTCATCAATAATCTTATTTAATTAAAAGAAAACACTCCTTTTTATAAAATAAAATAATCTTATTTAATTAAAATAAAATCCCTCTTCTAATTAAATAAATAAAATCCTTACTTAAAGCTCTCTTTTTGATGAAAAAAAGGAAATAAATCAAATAAAAAATAAATAAAAATCCTTTTTCTCCATAGATATTCCTAAGTGGTGGGATTTTTCCTCTCACTTTCCTTTTTAGGGATTTATCCCACATTGCTCTTGAGGATGCATTCCTCTCCACACTTTCCTTTATAAGGAGCCCTCTTCTTCTCATTTAAAGATTAGATATAGAATTTTTATGTTATTATTATGCTGCAGGTTTGGAGAGAAACTTTGGAGGAGAGTTTGAGCATTTGAGCTTGAACTATGCAACTTCTCTTCTTCTTGTCTTCTTCTCTCATGCATCAATGGCAATCCATTTAGAGTAGATTCATGTTAATTTAGATGCATATGTCCTCCATATATTAGTTTTCATATTTCCTTTCACAGATTGTTATCATATAGATTAATTTGCTTCATGCATTGTTATCATATAGAGTAGTTTTCATTTTCATTTGCAATGCATATTTGATGATCATGGAGACTAGCATTCTTGCTCTTCCTCTTTGAATTTCTCATTTCATGGTGTACTTGCATGGGCATAACTAGTTCTAAAATAAGGGCCTCCATTACAAACCCTTGCACTACATGAATAGGGAGCTATGAGTCACCATTTGAGACCTCATTCTTGAACAATCTTGGATATAATGACTCATAAAAGTGTGACTACTTTTTAGCATAGATTTTTGGCGCTCACTGTGGGGAAGAACATCCATTTCTCTCATCACATTATAAAATTCCTTCTATATTCTATCTATTATTCTCTTAGTGCATTTAAAGCTCTCAATTTGAGCCAAATCTGACTACACCATCGCGTCCGGATCACCATTTCGGTTGAAAATGACTATAAACTTTCCCATATTTGACGAAAGTCAAATCTATGGCAAATATTTTTGCCCAAACAAGCTTGCAAAGAAATCGAGGCAGATTTTAGATCATCTCTACACGTAGCCCGAGGCAGATTTTCAAAAAAAAATCTAAAAAATAAAAAAAAAATCAAAAATCAAAAATCAAATTTTTTTACCATGTTAAATTTGACGTCCATATTACCGTCAAAATATAGGCCTTCTGTGACGGCCCCCAGCCCGTCAATTTTAATGTTGTGGTCTGCTGACATCAGTAGGGTTTGAAAAGTCTTAGCCTTCACCATTGAGCTTTTTGGTTTTACAGTCAAACTTAAAACGATCATATCTTGCTCATATTAGGTCCAAATTGAGTGCAAATTTTTTTTATTTTGGGTAGAATTGTCTGAAGATTTTTGGGTTGTTCTTAGTTTCAGGATTTGAGTCACGTATTTGTCATAAATTATAGGTTTTGATCACTGTACCTATCTAATCCTCTATTTTTCAGCTTCCAAAGCCTCGTACGGTAACATTTTTTAGTGCAATATTTTTTGAAAGTGCGTGATTTTTTATCTACTTTATGAATATGCAATCAGATTTATGATTTTATGATTTTTCTAATGCTGATGAGTTATGGGATTTGTTGTTCTCTAACTTATCTTGTTGATTATAGCCTAACGGTGGTTTGCAGGATGTTTAAAAAGAAGACTAAAAACACAGACTACTAACGAATTATTTTGCAGATTGCCTTGATCGATAGCATGCTAAAATTTGTGCTTGCATTTCATTTTGTTTTATTACAATAGGAACCCACATGCAAGACTTCTAAAATGAACTTCTAATTTGGTATTTTAGGAATGGCAATGATGTTAGGAAACTATGCTCTCGCCCTTGTGGGATGATAAAAAATCCAAAAGCATTGTTTTCATTTTCTTATGTGTTTGAAGTGTCTTTTAGATTGTAATCCTAAGAATTATATGAACGTATCCTCTCCCCTTGCCTTTGTGGATCTTGGGTGTAAGAGAAACTCATATAATTCTTTTAGCGTGGCTACCTCCCAAGTGTTTTAATAGAGCCAGTGAGAGTGGATTGCCCAACTCGTAATAGGCTAAAGCCAAGCCCTTCCAGACCGGTATATAAAAAATGTCATTGTGATTAGTCTCACAGTGGACAGGTGTGAATTCGTTATGGAAACCTCCAGTACCCTAGTGGTGTGTTAAAGTCCCTACATTGTTAAGGTGAAAACCTTGCTTTGAAAGGATTGGGAGAGCCCCCTTAATTGGAAAAATGACTTGATCACAACCACCTGAACGGATGTCTTGACTACAAACTTTGTTTTAGTGACCAAAAAACCTCTATCTTTTGGCGTGGAAGGTCAAAGACCGACTAAGATGTCCCACATTTTCATGGCTCTTAGTAGAGAAAAAAGTCCTTTTGGAAGTGCTTCCCTTGGGATTCAAAGCTTGGTGTGCCTGAGAAGTGAGTGCACATGTAAGGAGGAGCCCGTGCCTCCAAGCTTCTTAGTTGTCCTCTATGAGTAAGCATGGTTGAACTTTGGTTCAAGTGGGAATTCAACAGATATTTCCCTGGCTTACCTAGGTTGTGATGTGACTGTTTCTTTTACAAAAAATAATCTACTTGATGTTCCTTGAGTGAGTGAAACATCAAAATATACACCAAACATCAAGAAAACATCAAAATAATCAAAAAACTTGCATTCTTAAGTGTCAAACTATCAACTTGCTCAATTTGCTATCCAGTCATTTTTAGTCTTCCTTGGTTGATCCAGATCAGATTAGATTACTTACCCTGTTGTTAGAAGCTTGTTTACACTATGGATTCTTTCATTGATCTCTTGAACTAGTAACCTTTGATTTCACAAGTGACCTTGTTTGGAGTTTGTGAGCTAGAAATCATCCTTGTTAAGAAGACAAACCTTTAGATCCTTTGGTAACACACTTGGAGAGTTTTGGTAATTTCTTATCCATTCACTTTATACATATTCAAATTCAATCAATATAACTTAGGTAAATCATCCTCCTGATCCATATGTGTTAGGGTATTCACCCGTTCAGTGGGCACCTCTATGGCAGTGTTGATTTATGCCTCTTGTAAAAATTCTATATTATCACCTCTCTTTTGGACAAGTGAATGCCTTTACTATCCTAGTTTGGTACCAACATTTCTTAGGGTCATCCTATCACCTAGTACCTTTTCTTTCATGCCAATTGCAACAAGATATCAAGTAGATCAAAGAAAATGACCTCAAGTAGTCTTCAACCAATTACCCTTAGTTCAAACTCACCAAAAATGTAAGGGAACAGAACCCATATTTGATCAATCACCCAGGAACAACTCAAAAATTTGGTTTGATTCCAAGAGTAACCTTAGTGAGTTGAGTAAACCTTTATCATCTTCTCACTCAGATATGGATATGAGTTACACAATGACTCGATGAGAGAGGGGACAAATGAATAAACACCTTGATGACATATTTGAAAGACATAGAGATACCATTTCATTTGGTAGTTCATCTCATGAAAGTCAATTAGTCTCACCCCTCATCTCAACTAGATATCTAGATGCACACCAAGGGGATGAGAGAGGTACAAGGCAAGCCTATCAAGATGAAAATCACAACATGATAACCAAGATGATGAACCTTATGACACTCATGTGAATGCCACATTCACCAATGACTTGTTTAGAAATTCAAGACCAAGTTCACCACTCAAAACATCTTCAAGATACATGAGTGAAAGACTTAATAATATTGAGCATGAAAATAAAGCCTTCCTAGATGAACAAGCTGCAAAGGAAGAGCAATTTAGACTCCTAGAGTTGGAGAGGAAAAATTTGTTGGAGGAAGAAAGGAAATCCTTCCGGGAGGAGCAAGATAGACTCTTATCTCAACAACTTAATGATCAATTCAACATGCATGTTGGTGGTGGAAACAACTCTCCTCCATCCACCCCTCCTAATACTCCATGAAGTGGAAGACATTTGAGAACACTGTCACGATCTCCTAGCCCTAGAGGAAGAAGGGCTTCAAGACATGATCATTATTGGAGACTAACACCTCCTAGGAACTCAAGACAACCTTCATAGTGTGCTCACCATGGTTCACAATATGGGGGTAGTAGCTCAAGTTTTGACCTCAGCTCCCAAGAATTCATGAAAATGCAACAAGAACCACTCTTCCAGCAATATGTGGAGAGATATTTAGATCAAAACAAAGATAATTTCCTAGAGAGTTTAATTAAAAAGGGTGCTAGAGTACCCTACAACTTTGATGTGGAAAAGAAGATTAAGAAGCAAGGTCCATCAGAAGAAGAGAAGATCAAACAACTTAAGAGCATGATGGAAAATATGTTAGCACCCAAGAATTCATTCTTACTAGATTCGATTTGTCCTAATCCTTTTGAAAAAAGTGTTAACATGAAAGACTTCCCTAGAAAGATTGAGATCCCTCAATATGAAAAATATGATGGGAATGGAGATCCACATGATCATGTGCGCTAGTTTTATACCACAAGTTTTTAGTTCCATCAAGATGACTCATACCTGATGAGATTGTTTCCAAAGATTCTTAAGGTTCAAGTGATGGAATGGTTTACCAACATAACTCCCCCCGTTAATAATTTCAAAGAGCTCATCCATAGATTCATTCAACACTTTCCATACAATCTTTCAATATCTATCACCATGTTGGACTTATGCAACTTAAAGAAAAATCAAGGGGAATCCTTTGTTACTTTCTTGTAAAGGTGGAGATGACAATGCTCTTGCTACCCTATGACCATTCCTAAAAATGAAAAGATTGACATCCTTGTTAGAAACTTAGTTCCCAAAATGTGGTATGAAGTTAGAAAGATGGTTTTTGATTCCTTTGACACCATGGTTGAAACCACATGTAGGATTGAGGATGTTTTAAAAGAACAAGGAATTTTGACCAAACATGGAAGCAACAACAACAACAATGGTCAAAATAAAAATAACCCTAACAAGGATAAAGGGAAGAACTCACATTGGAATAGGAACAAATAAGTAATTAATGATGGAGTTGTGGACTCCTCCCAACCCAAAGATCAAATTATGCTCCACTTTTATAGTGTTGTTCAAGCCATGAAACACAATGCATCTATTTAATAAGAGAACAAGCCAAGATACCAAGATAGGCCTAAGAAAGAGAGACGTCAATTTTCAAAACTTGGTGACTCATATGAGGATGTCTTGAAAAAACTTATCGCTAACAACCTTGCACATATTTAAGAGCTCATGAAGCATTATATACCTGATGTTTAGCCACATTGGTGGGATGAGAAGGCCTTTTGCAAGTTTCACAATGGTATTGGACATGACATTGAAAACTGCTGGAAACTCAAGCATATTATTCAAGATCTCATTGAGAATGGAAAACTTAAGATATATGGATTGAACACCAACACCGATCATAAGGCATTCAAAGAAATATTGCTGAAGTATGAAAAGAGGGAAACCTCTAAAGCTAAGAATGGCAAGGTGGAGATCAATTACACTTACACAGATGCAGAGAATGTTATCAACATGCTTGAATTTGTAGAAGAAAATGTCAACATGATGAGGGGTAAAGATCCCTATGGTTATGATCTAGAAATAGACTCTCCTCCTCTCTTTGATGAAGAACCCATCGTGGTGCTAAGGGGTCCTAACTCTAGAGTGTCATCACAAACTCTTAGTCCTATCACACGAAGTCAAGGGCCTGTTGTCATTAGAGGACCTAATTCAAGTCAACCCAGTAAACCTAAGCAAGTGGCATCCAAGAATGTCACCTTAAAACCACCTGTCAATCCTAAGTCGATATATAATCTTGTCAATCAGTTGTAAAGAACCCTAGCTCAAATTTCAATCTTTGAGCTCTTAGAGTTGTCCTCGAGACACAAACAAGCCCTTGAGGATGCGTTGCATGTAGCAAACGTCCCCAACAACTTAGATGTTGATCAATTCTAAAACATGGTTAACCATATTTCTAGCCCTCATTACATTAATTTTTCAGAGGATGATGATAAATATTTGAGCCACCCACACAATCTCGCTCTCCATATTGAGGTCATGATCCACAAATCCCATGTTAGGCATGTGTTGATAGAAGGGGGTGATGGGCTTAACATCTATTCCTTTAGTCTTTTGAAAAATTTGGGTTATTCTGAACAAGTCATAGATACCAGGAAAAACATCACCATCAAAGCCTATGATGAGGTATAAAGAAGTTCCAAGGGGTTGGTCGTCCTTCCTGTTAGGATTGGCCCTGCTTAAAAAGATATTTTATTTCAAATAGTTGATGTTGGCCCCCTTGCGTATAATATTCTTCTCGGTAGACCGTGGATTCATGATATGCAATCAGTTCTGTATACCTATCATCTGTGTGTTAAGTTCCCTTATAGTGGAATAGAGATTTGTATACCTAGGGATAACACTTTATCTATTAACTCAATTTCAGCAGGAGCTCATGTTCCCCTCAATAGTTAAGCAGAAGACTTCTATGCAACCTTAGCTTAATGTAAAGACAAGCTCAAGTCATTAGATCTTGGCATGGGGGTATCAACTCAACTCCCTCACAACACTCATAGCTTTTCCAAGGTCTTATGGAAAGCCTTCACAAGAAAAGAGACCTTCCTCTTCAGCTATGACCTTATTTAGCACATTTGTAGAGTCCTTGGTGCCTATTCAAGATGAGAAAGAAGAGACATTTGTTAGAGACTGGATCTACATAGAAGAGAAATACATGCATAATGAGAACTTCTCTCCTCCTAAGGCTTATGGAAGAGGGTATAATTTTGTCAAATAGATGGGCTATCCTAGACATGGCCCTCTTAATCACAGATTGGATGCTAGGGTCGAACCTCTTGATCATGCTCTTTTTGGATGCAAGTCTAAGAAGATGGTTAGCCTAGGATTCACGAATCAAAAAAAGCACACTACTCCTATCCTTGATAAGTCAGATAGTGAATATGAACCAGAATACATACCTAATTTGACTAATCAATAGGACATGTGTGAAGATTGGGTCCCTTCCACTAATCTCCTTTGGGGAGATTCAGATATTCCAATCACTCATGCGTCAGTTACAACTTTAGAACAAGATGAATCAAATGTAGAAGATACTTTTAGAGAATGTCAATGAAAGAATCTTGTTCATTTAATGGGAAGAGAAGGTGTTACCCTTGATGGCACTAGACCTTTCACATCAAGAGGTCCCAAACCTTCATGGTCTAAACATCCTATTCGCAGTTTAGACACAAGTTAATATGAGTATGAATGGGAATCATTCTCAGAACCTTCTATGGTTGATATGGATATTGATATTATCCACACTTATAGTTCTCAACCTGAGGTATCCAATGAGTTACATGTAGGATTAAAGGATTTGAACCCACGTGTTTCCTTAGTGGACAATTCTTTGCTTGTTAGGACGAATCCTGATTTGGGTAGCTTAGAAGGATACTTGACAGACTCTGACTCTTCAGTCACTAGCGATAATATCATTCACATTTATAACCTTGAACTAGTCGTTGACTTGCCTCTTGTTCATCCTAACCTCATTGATTGGTCCCAATGCTATCAAAAACCTGAGCTCTTAACTTTTCAAAATGATTATGAGATAGCATGTTACCTAAATGCCATTGAACCCGTAGTCTCTTCTACCAGTGAACCAGCTACCAGCATGACAGAGCCAAACATAAAGTACCATAGTCATAAAATAAAAACAAAAGAAGATCAAAAGAATAGGAGTTTTGATGGTGAAAACCACTATGTGGCAGTGTCAGAACCAAAAAAAGTAAAAATAAATGACATATCCAAGGGTGAAAACCTCTTTGAGGTACCTAAGGATGAGGTACTTGATTGTCTCCCTAGACACTTTGAAGATAGATCTTCAATTCTTATTGAACCAACACAAGCAGACAATTTGGGTATAGTTGGGGCTCCACAAATAGTACACTTGGCTGAGTCCTTGCCACCACAAGAAAAAGAAGCTTACACTAAGTTCTTACAGAAAAAGAAGATCATATTTGTGTGGACTTATTCAGATATGCTAGGGTTGGACATTAATCTTATCATGCATCACTTGTCCATAGCTCCAGGTGTCAAAATAGTTAAATAGAATGTGAGAAAGATGCATCCTCATATAGCTCTCCTAGTCAAAGCAGAATTGGAGAAAATCCTTGGTGCAAGATTCATAAGAGCTATTGTCTACGCTGAATGGATATCAAACATTGTACCAGTTTCCAAACATGACAAATCCATTCAAGTTTGCACAGATTTCAGAGATGTCAATAAAGCATGCCCAAAGGATGACTTTCCACTTCCCAATATAGATATGATAGTGGATATGACTACAGGTTATGAGATTTATTCCTTGATGGATGGTTTTTTTAGATAAAATCACATTAAGATAGCTCCTAAAGATCAAGAAAAGACTGCATTCACTTATGCATGGGTACCTATTGTTGGAATGTTATGCCTTTTGGATTAAAAAATGCAGGAGCCACCTATCAATGAGCTATGACAACCATTTTTCATGACATGATGCATAAAAACATGGAAGATTATGTGGATGACACCTTGGCTAAATCTAAGCAAAGAGATACATACTTAAATGATTTAGAATTCATTCTAGATCGCATGGAACAATTTCAACTAAGGTTAAATCCTAAAAAGTGTGCATTTGGAGTCACCTCTGGAAAACTACTCGGATTCATCATTTTAGCAAAAGGAATAGAGGTAGACCCTAAAAAATTCCAAGCAATCATAGATATGCCACCTCCTAGAAACATTATTCAAATGATGAGTCTTCAAGGACATCTTCAATCTATAAGGAGATTCTTTTACGAATTGGTGAATAGAGCTCAACCTTTCAACAAGAACTTACACAAAGGAGTCAAATGTGTTTGGAATGAGGATTGTCAAAAGAGTATAGATCAAATCAAGAAGTACTTGGAAAATCCTCCCATTTTAATGCCTCCTATCCCAGGGAAACCACTTATTTTATACATTTCAGCGACATAATCTTCCTTGGGGGCATTACTAGCTCAACTTGGTGAAAATGGGAAAGAAATAGCAATATACTATATTAGCCGCACTCTTGTTTCATATGAGGTTAACTACACCAGCATTGAGAAAGATTTCCTTGTAGTTGTGTTTGCTTCCCAAAAGTTGACATTACATGCTTCTGCACACTATACACCTCATAGAAAAAATAGATCCACTTAGGTATTTTCTAGGTAAGGCTGCCTTCATAGGTAGACTTGCTAAATGGATAATGATCCTTTCAGAGTTTGACATAGAGTATATTGAGTGTAAAGCAATCAAAGGACAAGTCATAGAAAATCAATTGGATGATTTCCCAATACAAGATAATACACCTATTCAAGTTGACTTCCCAGATGAGCACCTCATGTATCTGACTGAAAGAACATGGAAGATGTTCTTTGATGGATCCTTTATGCAAAATGGTTCAGGAGCTAGTGTGTTTTTTGTTTCTCCTCAACGGTACACGATTCCTAAGTCTTACAAGTTATTGTTCCCATGTACAAACAACATTGTTGAGTATGAAGCTTTAACAAATGAACTTAAGATGGCCATAGAATGGAGAATCACAGAGTTACACATCTACAGGGATTCACAACTGATAATCAACCAAGTTAATGATGAATATCAAACAAAACATGACAAAATGGTACCTTACAAGCAAATGGTTGATTCCTTGAAATGATACTTCACATTTGTCATGTTTCAGCAAATCCCTAGAGCAGAAAACAAAGCAGTTGACGCTATGGCTACACTTGTTTCACTCCTTCAGTTAGAGAAACATGAATCCAGATTTGAATTCCTGGTGGAAGAGCTACACCACCCTATCTATGACTCCCAAGAAAGCCATGTCATTTGTACCCTTGTTAGTCATGAGTCATCCTGTTATGGTGTCATTTACTCATACCTTTGTGATGGCATTATACATGAAACCTTTAACCAATCTGAATGCAGAAACCTTACCCAAAATGCCTCTCGCCATTCCCTTATCTCTGGTGATTTGTATAGGTGGGGTCTAGATGGAACACTTCTTATATTCTTAGAAAAGGAATAATCCAACCAAGCGTTAGTTGACATCCACGAGGGCATTTGTGGGGGACATTCCAATGTCTTGCCATGGCCTAAAGGTTTCTTAGGGCAGGGTACTATTGGCCTACGATGCAGATTGATGTAGTATCTTTTGCAAAGTCATGTGAAAGTGTCAAAAACATGATAACCTAATACATGCTCGAGATAGGGAGCTCATTCCTTCTATATCTCATTGGCCATTTTAGTGCTGGGCCTTTGATCTTGTTGGGTAGATTCATCCCAACTCATCAGGTGGACACAAGTTTATTATCACTGCTACTGATTACTTCACTAAATGGGTAGAAGTTGTCCTACTTTCTATTGCCTCAGGTAAGATAGTCTCTCTATTCATTCTGAACCATATCATCTGTCAATATGGAGTGCCTTCCGATATTATCACTGACAACAAAAGAAAGTTCAAAAATAAGGACCTTAAACAACTCTGCAAGAAATTGAAGAATAAACAACATTGGTCCTCCATCTACTTCCTGCAAGGAAATGGTCAAGCAGAGGCATCAAACAAAACCATTCTTAAAATCCTACATAGAATAGTCTGTAAGAATGGTAGAGATTGGCACTTAAAGATAAATCTAGCTTTGTGGACCTATAGAATGAGTATTTGTACTCCTACTTGGGTCACTCCTTTTTCCCTTTCATATGGTGCTAAAGTAGTGTTACCTTTGGAGGTTGAGATTCTTTCACTTAGAGTTTCCCTCAAAGGTCTAGTTACAGATGAAGACTACCACGCCATGAGACTTCAAGAGTTAGAACTTCTAGATGAAAAATGTCAAGCATCATTTGACCATATGAGGGTTTATCAAAAGTGCATGTCCAGAGCCTTCAACAAAAAGGTTTTCCCTAGATAATTCCAAGTGGGAGATCTTGTCCTACGTGAAAATCCCAAGAATCAACAGCATAGAGATCAAAAGGAAAAATTTGAACCTAATTGGCTTGGACCTTACATCATTATAGAATATTTTGGGTCAGGTGCTTATTTACTTTCTATAGTAGAGGGAGAACAGCTCCCTAATCCCATAAATGTCTTTCACTTGAATAAATTCTATCCATGATGCCCAATTTGTTTGGGGGCATCCTTTGTACATACTTATTGATCCTAAAAATCCAAAAAAATGATATATTGTCAAAAATTCTAAAAATCAAAAAATGCTCTGAAAAAATGATCATCTTAGTGAAAACCTAGCAATAGGCATTTGATGTATATCCAAAAACAAAAAATATTCCAAAAATACAAAAAAAAATCAAAAAATCAAAAAATTCAAATTAATTGAAAAAGTGCCTTGGTGAAAACCTGGAAACAGGCGCCTTGGTGGAAAAAATTGCAATAAAATCCAAGAGGTGAAAACCAGGAAACAGACGCTACTTGAGGCCTTTTCACCCATGTTTTTTAGTGGGAGTCCTCGACACTTAGCCTTTCTCCGTCATGCCTTGTCCTTGTTGCCTCGGTCTGGAATTGGTCTTTTTCTTTGTCTAGGGGGCATAACTGTGTTAGCTTTGGTCTCTTAGATGCATTAGTCTTTAGGAAACCTCACAAATGGTGTTTTTCAACACCACCCCAACTATATTTTTCAATACAACCCCTGACATCAAGTATTTTTCAACACTTGTCAGTTCGGTCTTACCCAGTTTTGTCATGTGATCTTACTTGCTTGCAAGCATTTGATCCTTATCCTCAGAACTCAGTATCAGTTAACACACTTAAATTTTTAAACACAACACTTAATTCTTGAGCTATGTCATGATCTTTTCTTTATGTGCTGACTGTTATTGATTTTTGTTGAGTGTCCTTGTCTAATAAGCCTCTATGGGATGCATAGCTAGAGCACTTGGGGTATGGGGCATGTTTTTATTTTCTTTTAGCTTGTGGGTGTGGTCTTGAAACTTTTGAGTGTCTCTTGTTGTTCCCTTGAAACACTTAGGAGATTTGAGGCTTCATCCTTGACTATTTTTGCACAACATTTTTCTGGTCATCCTGGCGGCTATGCCTTTATGCGAGCGTGGTTTTGTTACATTAAATTGGGTAAGCTAACATTGAATTCATCTTGACCTTTATGTATTTGATGCTTATAATAGAATATTTCCACATTCCACTCTAATATAAATCACATTCATATATTCATAGTTGTGCTTGTGACTAGTGATGATTGTGTGATTTTCTGAAGTCCGTTAATAATGGCCCAATGATGAAAATAAGTTCCTTAACATTCTCTAATTAATGATGAACACAAAGTCCTATGTTATAGTTTCTCTATTGCATGTACACCTTTACATTTTCATGTAGCTTGCATTTGTTAAACTTCATGTTAATTTGTATTTTTAGGATGCATTATGAGTTTGAGAGGGTTTCCTTCATCTTTCTTGTGGACTTTTAATCAACTGTGGTCATGTTTGATCTTCATTTCCTTATCTTCTTTCATGATCTCAATCAAAATTTTCTATCTTAAACAATTTATTGATTTTGGGGCATTCTCTTTCTTAAGGTAGATTCTCTTTCTTCTCTCCATTTCTTTCCACCTCTTCCAAAATTCTATCTTCCATTCACTTTCACCCCGCTTCTTTTCTTCTAATTTAACCTTGGGGCATAATCTTTCATGCTTGATGATCTACCTTGGTTCAGTTATCCTTATATATTTCATCTTACATCAATAACCTTATCTTTAGTTTGATTTGATCAAATTTATCAATTTTCTATTTCTCCTCTATCTCATTTCAATTTTGATCATGAGGGGGCAGTACCTATCAAACTTCAATCCTTGATTCATCTTTATCAATCCTATCAATTGCTCCACTTGGGGAAACCTTGCTTGAGATTCTTATCTTGGACATTTCAATTACCTACTTATAGGGGTGTTGACCTTGTCTTTTTTAAATAGCTTATCTTTGTCCTGATGTGTTCCCATCCGTCGATCACACGTCTGGGTTGTTTTGTGATCCCAAATTGATCTCACACTTCAACTGCATTCTTTGACTACATGTGTTCTCATAAATATCACACATTAGTCAAAGAGGGGCAAATGTATGCACCCTAAAATGGTCGCCTAGACTATGGGCCCCCATTCTTCAATTTATCAAATCACATAATCAATTTATCAATTTCTTGAACCAATGCTTTGCAATATTTTCAATTCAAATCAATTTCCTTGACCAAATAGTAATTAATTCAATTATTTCAATATTTCCTAAGGTTTGATCATTTCATCAATAATCTTATTTAATTAAAAGAAAGCTCCCCTTTTTATTAAATAAAATAATCTTATTTAATTAAAAGAAAATCCCTCTTCTAATTAAATAACTAAAATCCTCACTTAAAGCTCTCTTTTTGATGAAAAAAAGGAAATAAATCAAATAAAAAATAAATAAAACTCCTTTTTCTCCACACATATTCCTAAGTGGTGGGATTTTTCCTCTCACTTTCCTTCTTATGGATTTATCCCACATTTCTCTTGAGGATGTATTCCTCTCCACACTTTACTTTATAAGGAGCCCTCTCCTTTTCATTTAAAGATCAGATATAGAATTTTTATGTTATTGTTATGTTGCAGGTTTGGAGACCAACTTTAGAGGAGAGTTTGAGCATTTGAGCTTGAACTATGCAACTTCTCTTCTTCTTTTATTCTTCTCTCATGCATCAATGACAATCCATTTAGACTAGATTCAAGTTAATTTAGATCCATATGTCCTTCATAGATTATTTTTCATATTTCCTTTCATGCATTGTTATCATATAGATTAATTTGCTTCATTCATTTTTATCATATAGAGTAGTTTTCATTTTCATTTTCAATGCATATTTGATGATCATGGAGACTAGCATTCTTTCTCTTCCTCTTTGAATCTCTCATTTCATGGTGTACTTTCATGGGCATAGCTAGGTCTAAACTAAGGGCCTCAATTACAAACCCTTGCACTCCATGAATAGGGAGATATGAGTCACCATTTGAGACCTCATTCTTCAGCAATCTTGGATGTAATGACTCATAGAAGTGTGACTACTTTTTAGTACACAGCTGGCGTAAAGCCTCAAAGACAAAGAGATCAAAATTTATAAATTGAGGGATTACACCTGAAGGCCACGTGTCCCCCATGGGTCCTAAGTAATGGAAAGGTAATGAAGTTAAAGACAAAGAAATTAATGAGAAGATCTGATGGCAGGTGTAAAGGATTAAAGGGAAGATGCACGAGCTCTACTCATTGAGGCATTGCGCCTTGCTGTCGCATGTCCAATCTAATTGTGAGCTTGATGACATGTAATTGATTGAATGTTTGATAATGTTAAGTTGAAAGATAATGCAAGTCATTAAATCAGTTAATGGACTGTATTTTCATTGATGTCAACTTTATATCATATGTACGGTCATGTACATAATGTCAAAGACTTTAGAGAATCAAAGGAACCAAAGTTATGCTTTCAATAATGCATAAAAGTCAAGTATTCACTAAGTGACAAACAACACCGACAGAGTGCACACCGATGGATAGAGAAAAGAAGAACAGTCACAGTGATACTCAGAGATCAGAATCATAGAGTTTCCTAATGAAGCAAACTATAGAATTCCCAACAAACAAAGTCAGAAGGTTGGCCGACAACCAAAGATATAGATTTGCCTGATGAGTAAAATTCCAATGATGTCTAACGAATGGAGATCACGAAGCTAACTGGAGTCTCACCAAAAGATCAGTCAGTAGGCACTGATGAATAACTGTAGTAGTGATCAACAGAACCAAGATTTAAGAAAATGACAAAATATCTAGCTGGCAGAGCTAAAAATAGACTTAACTGGTTGTCTACTTTGTTTTATTTGACCAGAGATAAGTGATTGATTTAAAGATGATTTGTACAGTTGGAAAAAAAGATATCTACAAGACAAATTAGGATTTATGCTTTAAATCTAATTGGATGGATTGTTTATCACGTCCAAGAATTAAGAATCAAGAATCAATGAATATTATGTCTATATAAGAGACAAGTTTAATTCATTTATGAATGGGATTAAGGGGAGTGAATAGAAAGAGGATGCTAAAGAGAAACTGGTGAAGAACAAATTCATGCAGTGCTGATCAAATAAGCTGAAGGAAGAGCTAAGGAATTCTACAGACACTGACGAATAATGAGCACAATGTCACAGAGAAGAAAGTATGGAGCACAAGGATTGAATTGATACATTGGTCAGCGAGTTAATGTAATTAAATAGATCTGAGAATTTGAAATTCAAGTTGCAATATGAATAGGTCATAGTGTTTCAGTTTAACCATTGAAGCATCAAGTCTCTTAACTGAGAAGGACTTAACAGTCTTCTATATATTGAGGTACATCTCAAGGAGTGCCAAAAAGGTTGATTCATGAAAGTAGCATTGGAATTGCCCAATACCTACTGACAGTCTAATAATGAGGTTTATTCAAGGATGGTAGCAATAGATGCCTGATACTAAGTGAAAAACTCTATGTATAAAATCCTCTAACAAGGTCGCACTTAATAGTGTGTTTGTAACCTTTAACAGGGTTTGCTCCTAACAGGGCTCACTTCAAAAGAGTGAAATTTGGGGTACTGGTCCCAGTGGTTTTTTCTCTTAATAGGGTTTCCACATTAAAATTCGTGTGTTATGTGTGTATGATTCATTTCTTTACTATCTTGCATCTTACATAGCTAACTCTGAATTTATCGGTATACTCTGCTTATTTATTGAGTTTTGATAAATAGTTATACTGCTTATCGGTAATCAAGAAAGAATAAGGAATGACAGAGAAGACTAACAGACAGTTAAACATTATTAGTATTTCCTGGCATGCATCTTTTAGGGACATAATAATCTGAGATTTATTGATTGGTGGTTAAGTTTGAAGGATAAATTTTTGAGGCCACTGATTCACCCCCCCTCTCAGTTATTACTAACAATTGGTATAAGAGATTGTGTGCTTAGAAAGGAAGGTTTCAAGACCCAAGTCAAGATCACAAGATGAACAGATGAGATGTGCCCAAGTTGAACAAAGACAACAATTGAGAGAGAAGCATGAGCACAACTGCATGGTCATAGAGCTTTCTTCCTCACTCTCTGATGCTGAATTTGAAGATGTCAAAGATTGCAAAACTGCAAAGAAGATGTGGGACAAACTGAAGCTTG
>MU227244.1:10418272-10433639 GCA_018584345.1 Thuja plicata | reverse complement strand
TTGATTGCTGAAATATTTGTTGATGACATCATATTTGGAGGCAATGATATGCTATGAAAATCATTTTCTAATGAGATGAGAAAATATTTTGAGATGTCTATGTTTGGTGAGATCAAGTTCTTTCTTGTTCTACAAATCATGCAACAATGTGAAGGTATTTTTATTACACAGTCCAAATACATTAAAGAGGTCCTGAAAATATTCAAGATGGAAGATTCCAAACCAGTTGGAACACTGATGGCTACTGGATGTAAGTTAACAAAGGAGGACAAGACATCAGAGGTAAATCAAACTTGGTATAGATCAATGATTGGAAAACTCATGTATGTTGTACACACTAGACCATATATTTCACATGCAGTAGGAATTGTTGCTAGATTTTATGCTAACCCCAGGGAATCACATATTACTATTGTGAAAAGAATTTTAAGATATATAAATAATACCAGGGAATATGGCTTATGGTATACAAGAGAAGGCAAATTTGAACTTAAGGTGTTTACCGACACTGATTGGGCTGGAAATCTTGATGATCGAAAGAGCACAACTGAAGGATCATTCTTTATGGGTGACAAACTTGTCACATGGATTAGAAAAAAGAAAGGATGCATCTCTCAGTCTACTACAGAAGCAGAGTATGTTGTTGCTGCTGAAAAATGCTCAAATATTGCATGGATCAAATAGTTACTGGAAGGTATGCATATGAAGATCCTATAACCAGTAATTATCTATTGTTATAACACCAGTGCAATAAACATTTCCAAGAATCTAGTCATGAATCCTAAGACTAAACACATTGCAATAAAGTATCATTATTTAAGAGAACAAGTTCAAGAAAAGGAGGTGACACTTGAGTAAGTGCAATCCAAAGAATAATTAGCTGATATCTTCACCAAGCCACTGCCCAAGGATACATTTGAATACTTGAGAAAGAGACTAGGGGTCAAACCCTTTTCTAACAGTCAGTAAAATGACTAGAAGGCTGCTTCAGCCTACATATTATCAAAATATCATTAATGTTGATGCAAGAAAATAGATGAACTCCAAGGCTACATCTACATATAGATAGGTATATATCAACACTGAGCACTAGAGCATATTGTTGTATTGCTGATGGATAAGGGAAATTCAAGATATTATAGATGGAAAGAAACAATTATCTGACATTAATGTTAGATATTTTTGAAGATATTTGTTTGGCATTTCTATCAAAGGGAGAGATATTATCCATATTATCACATCCTTTTGTAAAAGGAGAGAGATTATCCATTATCACATTACTCCAACAGGGAGAGATTATATCCTTAGGGAGATAAATTGTATGGAAAGATTATAAAAAGGGAGAGTTGCTGACAAAAGAAAAGACATCAAAAGAGAAGAACAATCAATGGAGAAAAATTGACACAAGGAGAGAACACAACACATTAGAAGACAAAGAGCTACAAGAATCAAATCTAAGCTAAAACAGAGCTTACCAATGGTCAAACATTTATTGGTTAACATAACAAAAGATTGGTGATTTGATGAATCTCAAACTGTTGTATTTCATATTGTATTAGAAATAGTATAGTGTGATAATATAGTATGTTGCCATCAATGCCAAAGGGAGAGATTGATGACATGTAACTGATTGAATGTTTGATAATGTTAAGTTGAAAGATAATGCAGGTCATTAAATCAGTTAATGGACTGTATTGTCATTGATGTCAACTTGATATCATCTATACGGTCATGTACATAATGCCAAAGACTTCAGAGAGCCACAGGAACCAAATTTATGCTTTAGCAATGCATAAAAGTCAAGTATTCACTAAGTGACAAACAACACTAACAGAGTGCACACTGACGGATAGAGCAAAGAAGAACAGTCACAGTGATACTTGACAATCAGAAGCATAGAGTTTCCTAATGAAGAAAACTACAAAATGCCTGATGCAAAAATTCAGAAGGTTGCCTGACGACCAAAGATATAGAGTTGCCCGACAAGTAAAATTTCAATGATGCCCAATGGACGGAGATCACAAAGCTAACTAGAGTCTCACTGATGGGTCAGTCACTTGTCGTCGATGACTAACTACAATAGTGACTGACAGAACCAAGAGTTTAGAAAATGAAAAAATATCTAGCTGGAAGAGCTGAAAATAGACTTAATTGGTTGTCTACTTTGTTTTATTCAACCAGAGATAAGTGATTGATTTAAAGCTGATTTGTACAGTTGGAAAGAAGATATCTACAAGAAAAATCAGGAGTTATGCTTTAAATATAATTGGTTGGATTGTTTATGATGCCAAGAATCAAGAATCAAGAATCAATGAATATTATGTCTATATAAGAGACAAGCTTAATTCATTTACAAATGGGATTAAGGGGAGTGAATAGAAAGAGGATACTGAAGAGAAATTGATGAAGAAGAACTTCATGTAGTGTTGATCAAACAAGCTGAGGGAAGAGATAAGGAATTCTATAGACACTGACAAACAGTGAACACAACATCACAGAGTAGAAATTATGGAGCACAAGGATTGAATTGATACATTGGTCAGAGAGGTAATGTACTTAAATAGATCTAAAAATCTGCAATTCATGTTGCAATATGAACATGTCATAGTATTTTAGTTTAACCATTGAAGCATCAAGTCTCTTAACTGAGCAGGACTTAACAGTCTTCTATTTATTGAGGTACATCTCAAGGAGTGCCAAAAAGGTTGATTCATAAAAGTAGCATTGGACTTGCCCGATACCTATTGACAGTTTAGGAAGGAGGCTGATTCAAGGATGGTATCAATAGATGCCCAATACTAAGTGAAAACCTCTATGTATAAAATCCTCTAACAAGGTTGCACTTAATAGTGTGCTTGTAACCTTTAACAGGGTTGGCTCCTAACAAGGCTCACTTCAGAAGAGTGAAAATTTGGGTTACCGGTCACAATGTTGTTTTTCCCTTAATAGGGTTTCCATGTTAAAATTCATGTGTTATGTGTGTATGATTCATTTCTTTACTGTCTTGCATCTTACATATCTAACTTTGGATTGATTGGTATACTCTACTTATTTACTGAGTTTCGGTAAATAGTTATACTGCTTATCGGTAATCAAGAAAGAATAAGGATTGACAGAGAAAACTGACAGATAGTTAATCATTATTAGTATTTCATGGCATGCATCTTGTAGGGACATAATAATCTAAGATTTATTGATTCATGATTAAGTTTGAAGGATAAATTTTTGAGGCCACTGATTCACCCCCCCTCTCAATTATTACTAACAGAGCCTGTGTAACTTAAGAGGATCTACAGATATGTTTTAAAGTTATACAATGGCTAGATCTAGACCATCCAAATTGTTGTCCGCATGACCTGTGACTTTTATAAGTGTAATTTGAATATTTAAATCTTTGGCTTAGACGGTGTCATGGGGATGGATTCAGATATTTGATCTCAAAGCTATAAATGTTGTGATCTGATCTTATGGATTGATTCTAAACAGATGTTGAAGACCAGAGGGATACAAATCTGATATGTGGAGATGCATTTATGTCCAAACTTGATAAATAGAATTTTATAATCAGAGGATAAGTGCATACAATGACACCTGGTCATTTCTACATTTATGTGAGCTACTTTTAGAGTTATCCTTGGGAATTATTTGACCTTAGGGTACTGTGCTCACATCCATGGATTAGGGAAAATCGATTGCAGACCAAATTTGTACAGATTGAAGAGAAGGGATAGGGTTTCAACTTGACAATAGAATTAAATGCTTGACATGATTGGTTGTAAACCCTAACCCTAAATGGTCTAAAGCTTGTATAATTCTTGTTCCTATAAAATAATATCCAAGACCATTTAGAAAGGACTGGAGAATTGGGAAAGTAGAATGCATTAGGCTTATACTTGTTTCTAGTCTAGGATATAGTATATGTGTTTTAGATTGTATTAAGATAGGATTAAAATTTATTTCATCTTTTGCTTATTTTCATATTGCATATTTGCTTATCATACTGATTTAGGAACTAGTTTCATCATATTTAATATAAGTTGTTTTATATTTGAGTCTCTCCTTTGTGTTATCTACTGAGTTGTAAGTTTTCTTGCTTACTATATAAGTCCAACTTATGCATATGTGTATTCCATAGGTATTTGATTTTAGATCAAATTAAATTCCTTTGGATATTACATTGATTCTAACTAGATATCTAATTAAGTTTCTTGTGTGTGATTTGAGAGTTCTTATGTTTATGGAATTGAATCTTTTCCAATAAGATGTTTCAGCTTCAACATTGTATTTAGGATCTATCCCAATAGATAAGGCACTGATCTAGGATTAGTATTTGTGTTGAAATAATTATTTGAATTGGTTTGGATATGTTCTGTCTCACAAAATTTAATCAAACTCAGTACCATAGTTCTTTACTTTTACAGTTGTTCTTCTTATCCCACCCATGGTAGTGGAGAGTCAATGAATGCTAAGTAGGCATTTAGTACTTACTTACCATCTATCTGTTGTTCAAATCATGAAGTAAAAAGTGTTGTAAAGAATTGAGTTTAGTCTAGATTAGGTGTACCTACCTTGGTTTTACTGATCCAAAAGTGAAAAGGGAAGTCTTGTCCCTATAGTTGGTCCACTTGTCTTATAGATATTTTATACTTGGAGCTGACCACTCCTAAAATCAATCTCAAGGAATATTGGTAGCTTTAAATAGCATAAATTTTTTCAAAAACCAACAAGATGGAAACTCTACTAGGGATAGTACAGTAAAATGGTCATAAGTAGCCATTAAGTTGATCATTGGAAGCATAGAGTTACTCAAGTTTCTTCCTTTTTTATTGTTTTATCTTGAAGAGTTATCTATTTGCATATATTCATATCAGTTAGTGTTGTGATCCCAACTAGTGATGGGTGGCAACTCTGAAGTATTCTCTACAGCAGTGCTAAGTTTTAAAAATCCTTTTTTGACACACCTTCCAATATGAGTCATATAATTACCAGATTTCGGTCAAAGAAAAATCCTGAGTGGTTGGGAGATGAAGTCCCAACTACATCTAGAGTTGATCAACTGAGAAAAGGAAAGAGTAATAGATGAGCTTCTCAAAATGAAAGACAAGAGGATGAAATTAGAGAAGAAAGACCATCCCAACGTAGCCAAGAATGAAATGCATCCAAGTATGAGGAGGCTACAAATGTGGGACTTGGTACAAATGAAGATTATAACTCTCCTAGTGAAAGAGAGGAAAGAGATTCTAGAATCACACTTCCTGATTCAAAAGATGTTGATGATAAAGAAGAATAATGGAAAAGACGTCTCCAAAAGCAACTGGTCATCACACAACATAGGAAAAAAGAAAAGGAAGATGAAAAAAGGCAAAAGATGATTAGAATTGAGAAATTGAAGATGAAAGTATGAAACTAGGAGGCTATCAATTATGTTGCAGAGCTTGAGAGAATTGAAAAGGAGTCTTTCATTTGTCAGATACTTGATCAATAAGGCTCTAAAGATAAAGGAAAGTATGGAATGGTAGGGGTTTCCATAAATGAACCCACAAATCTCAAATCCACAAAAGGTCAAATGTCCAAACTAGATATTTATCTTGAAAAATCTAAAAGAGAACAAGAGATCATGGCTATGTTGGAGAAAGTACAAGTTGTTGATGTTACTCTAGAGATGAAAAATAAAGTTCAATTTCTCATACAGTCTTATGGGTTCTGTCATCCTTGCGTAGAAGGAGCTACAACATCAAATGAAAATGCCTCTGCTTCTCAAATTAATACCTCATCTCAAGGAAGACCTCCTCATGAAGAAAGGTACAAGCAATTTTCATTTCATAATATTCTTGGTTATCCTAATACAATTCCTAATGAAATTAGGGATAAGATTCCTAAATTTTTTGGGAAAAATGTAATCACATGTGAAGAGCATCTAAAAACATTCACACATTCCATGGATGATTATAATGTTGGACATGAGGATGTAATTATTAATCTCTTTGTTCTATCTCTAGTTGAGGATACTAGGGATTGGGTTGAGGCTTTACCTCATCATTCCATAAGATCTATGAATGCATTAAAGGATTATTTTAAGGAAAAATATGGTGATAATACCAATGAGGGATTCATGTTGAATGAATTCAACAATATTAAAAAGAATCATAATGAAGATGTTGCAGATTTCAACATAATATTTCACAGAGCTATGCATAAACTTTTCCAAGTTTTGAGACTTGATGACAAGGTTTGTCTAGTAACTTATCTTAATGCTTTAGATTCTAAGATGGGATACCTCCTAAGAGACAAGAATCAAAAGAATATAGGAGAAGCTTATAAGAAAAATAGCAATATAGAAACTAATTTGAGGGTCTCTAGGAAGTTGGGTAAAAGAAATGATGGGAAGTATGCTATGAAGGACTCAGATAGACTCTCAAATGCTAAACCTAAAGAGGAGGTCAATATGAAGCAAATTTTAAGTTCTATAAAGGACTTAAATCCCAGAGAGAGTAAAAATCCTAGAGATCCAAATAATAATAGGTCATCCTATAACAGTTATAATCTCCAAAATAGGATGCAAAATCACCCCTATGGCACCCAATTCTATTAGAAATAATTGAGATGGGGGAGGGGAATCAGTGGCCTCAAAAATTAATCCTTAAATCAACCCTTAAAAATTATAACCATAAATTATGTCTCAAGTTATCTTATGTCCTACAAGGTGAATTCCATGAAATACTTATATCAATTTACTACTTGTGAGATTTCTTTGTTAAACCTTCTTCTGTATGTTCTCTGATAAGCAGTCACCTATTTATCAAAACACAGTAAATATGCAGAGTATACCGATCAGTCCAGAATTAACTATGTAAGATAAAAAATAGTAAAGAAATGAATCATACACACATAACACATGGATTTCTAACATGGAAACCCTGTTAAGGGAAAACCACTGGGACTAATACCCCAAATTTTCACTCTTCTAAAGTGGGCCCTATTAAGAGCCAACCCTGTTAAAGGTTACAAACACACTATTAGGTGTGACCTTGTTAGAGGATTTAGAAATAGTTTGTCAACTAGTATCTGGCATCTAATGCTACCATCCTTGATCAAAAACTCACTTGGCCTGTCAATAGGTATCAGGCATATCCAATGCTACTTTTGTGATCAAACTTTTTGATACTCCTTGGGATGTATCTAAATTGAAAAAGACTTTTAAGTCATGCTCGGTTAAGAGGCTTATATGCTTCAATGGTTAAACTGAAACACTAATGATCTGCTCATACATACAACTCAATCATAGATTTTCAGGTCTATTGTAGGTCCATTACTTCACTGATCAATATAATCAAATACATACCTTTGATCCACACTTGTTTTTCTCTGTGATGCGTGTCTCACTGTTCTTCAGCGTCTGCATAATCTAGCTCTTCCTTTAGCTTGTTGATCAGGACTGAAATGAAGACTTTCTTCTCCTTTAGATTTTCTTTAGCATCTTTTCTCTTCTCTTGTTAACCCCACACACACAATTCGTAATGAATTGAGTTTGTCTGTTATAGACATGATTTCCTCTTTTCTTGGCTTTCTTGATCTTGGCATGTTCAGCAATCTTTGCCAACACATTTAAAGAAAATCTCAAGATTGATCTCATAGAGATATTCTTGCCAACTGGACAAAGCAGCTTTAAAACAATTACTTATCTCTAGCTTCATCTAGATGATTAAAACAATGATAACTATCCGTTAACTCTATCTTTAGCTTCTTGACAGCTAAGCATTTTGTCAGTTTATGAACTCTCTATTTTTTTAGTCAATACTTCAGTTAGTCATCGGTGATAACTGATTGTTCTGTCAGTGTGACTTCAGTTGTCATCAGGATCTCCCTCCTTGTCTTCTCTGTCAGGCAACACTAAAATTCTTTCCGTCGGGTTACTCTGTGTTTTGCTCGTCAGGAAACACTGTAACTCTTCTCGTCAGTAATGTTGAGCATTTTCTCATCGGGAAACACTATGACTTTGTTCTTTTACACTGACCATTGGGTGCACTCCATCAGTGTATGTAGTCACTTAGTGAATACTTGACTTGTATACATTACTGATAGCATAGTATTGATTCATGAGTTCTTTGAAGTCTTTTGGTAGTATTACAATGACCATACAGATTATATCAAGTTGACATCAATGACAATACAATACATTAACTGATTTAATGTCTTGCATGATCATCAACTCAATATCTTCAAATATTCAATTAGTTACATGTCATCAATCTCTCCCTTTGGCATTGATGGCTACATACTACATTATCATACTTATACTATTGCTAATACAATATGAAATATATAGTTTCATCAAGCTTTCCTAATGTAACTATTACAAATGTCTGGCTATCGGTAAGCTCAAATAGATTTGATTTGATTCTTCCAGCTTTCGTTCTATCTTCAATCCCTTCACTAGATAGATGTAGAATCTTTTCTTTCTCTAGTATGATGTGTTCTCCTTCTGTGTCAAACTCTCTCCCTTTGTATTTTTATGTTTTCTCTCCCTTTGTATTTTCTCTCCCTGAGATGATAATGACTATAATCTCTCCCTTTGTTAGTATGATAGTTCTTTTTTCATTATGATAATGAGATATTTCTCTCCCTTTGACAGCAATTCTAAACATCTTATCTTTTCAAAAAATCTTTTGATAGTTATGTCAAGTGGATCCTTTTTATCCATAATATATTCCTTGAATTTTCCAATTCATCGGTAATAACGTTGTTTCTTGGAGTAGATAAATACCTTGTGTGTATAGATTTATCTTTAAATTCCATCTCTTTACTTGCATCAACATGAATGATATTCTGATAATATGTAGGCTGATGCAGCCTTCTAGTCAGCTTACTAACCAGTAAACAAGGGTCTGACCCCTAGACTCTTTCTCAAGTACTCAAGTGCATCCTTGGGCAGTGTCTTGGTGAAGATATCATCCAATTGTTCCTTTGATTGCACATACTCAAGTATCACCTCCTTTGCCTGAACTTGTTCTCTTAAATAATGATACTTGATGGCAATGTGACTTGTTTTAGCATGCATGACTAGATTCTTGGAAATGTTCATTGCACTGGTATTATCACAATAGATAATGACTGGATCTAAAATTTTCATATGCATACCTTCCAGTAACTATTTAATCCATGCAATATTTGAGCAGTTTGCAGCAGCAACAACATACTCTGCCTATGTAGTAGATTGTGAGATGCATCCTTGTTTCTTACTGATCCATGTGACAAGTCTGTCACCCATGAAGAATGCTCCTCCAGTTGTGTTCTTCCGATCATCAAAATTTCCAACCCAATCAGCGTCGGTAAAGACCTTAAGTTCAAATTTGCCTTCTCTTCTATACCATAAGCTATATTCCTTGATATTCTTCAGATATCTTAGAATTATTTTCACAGCAATCATATGTGATTCTCTAGGATTAGCAGAGAATCTAGAAACTATCCCTACTACATGTGCAATATCTGGTCTGGTATGTACAATATACATGAGTTTTCTAATCATTGATCTGTACAAAGTATGATTTACCTCTGATGACTTGTCCTCCTTCGTCAATTTGAAAATAGTTTCCATCGGTGTTCCAACTAGTTTGGACTCTTCCATCTTGAATATTTTTAGTACTTCTTTGATGTACTTGGATTGTGTAATGAAAATACCTTCATCTTGTTACATGATTTGTAGACCAAGAAAGAACTTGATCTCTCCAAACATAGACATCTCAAACTCTTTGCTCATTTCATTTGGAAATGATTTGCATAGCATATCATTGTCTCCAAATATGATGTCATCAACAAATATCTCAGCAATCAAAATTTTAGTATCAATATCTTCCTTTAAGTAAAGATTATTGTTTTCACTAGTCCTTACAAATCCAATACTTATAAGATAGGAATGAATTATTTCATACCAGGCTCAGGGTGCTTGTTTCAATCCATACAGGCCTTTGTGAAGTCTACATACCATGTCCCTCTTGTCTGGATCAACATACCCTTCTGGTTGTTCAATGTATACCTTTTCTTCAAGTATTCCATTTAGGAATGCAGACTTGACATCCATTTGATACACCTTGAATCCTTTATAAGTAGCATAAGAAAGTAATATTCTTACTCCTTCTATCCTAGCAATGGGTGCAAAGGTTTCTCCTTAGTCACTTCCTTCTTCTTGTGCATACCCCTTGCATACTAGCCTTGCTTTATTCCTTGTGACTTCTCCATTCACATTCACCTTATTCTTGAATATCTATTTTGTACTGATGACATTCTTGTCATCTGGTCTTGGTACAAGTGTCCATGTCTTTTTTTTCTCTATCTATTCAATCTTTTCATTCATAGCACTTATCCATTCATCATTATCTAGTGCAGCATTGACATATTTGGGCTCTTAATCACAAATACAACATCTTGTATTTAGAGACTTACTTCTGGTTCTCATACCAACCTTCTTGTCTCCAATGACCTAGTTCTGTGGATGGTTCCTTTTGACATATCTTGCAAGTATAGGTTCAACGCTTTGTTTATCAGCTTGATCATTATTTTGTTCTTCACTCTATTCTCCATCACTTTGTGCATCATTTTGAGCAATATTTTTATCATTGGTATTTGCAGCCTAATGCTCAAGTGCAATGATCTGTTGCTTGGGAGCTCTTTATTGTTGGTCAGGTAGAGTGTCAAGTTCCTCATTGTAAGTCAATCTATTGTTGTCCTTTGGTTATTTAGTGCTTTCCTTTTCATTTTTCTCTGCAAATTCATCTATCTTTACATTTGCACTTTAAACAATTTTGTTAGAGGCTTTGTTTAGACATTTATAAGCCTTTCTCTTGGTAGAATACCCTAAAAATATTCCTTCATCACTCTTGGGGTCAAGTTTTCCATTTCTATCATCTTTTAAGATATAACATTGACTGCCAAATTTTTTGAAATAACTCACATTGGGTGTGTATCCATACCATAGCTCATAAGGTGTTTTTTTGGTGTCTTTCTTTAATTACACTATGTTCAATGTGTAAACAGCAGTACTGACAGCTTTCCTCTAGAAGATTTGGGTGATCCCTTTCTCTATCATTAGTTTCCTTGCACAATCAACTATGGATATGTTCCTTCTTTCAGCAGTTCTATTATGTTTTGGTGTTCTCAGTGCAGAGACTTGTCTTTTGATTCCATGTTCATTACAAAAGTTAGTGAATTCATCTGAAATAAATTTCCTCCTCTATCTTATCTTAAGCACTTTAACTCCTTACCACTTTGCTTCTCAACCATTGCTTTGTACCATTTAAACATCTTAAATGCTTCTGATTTATCTTTTAGAAACATGATTGTCATCATTCTAGAGTAATCATCAACAAAGAGAATAAAATATCTATCTCCATAATAACTCTTTGTCCTCATAGGTCCACATAAATTAGTATGGACTAATTCTAGAATTGCATCATGTGTATGGGTTTTTCTTTTAAAACTAGACTTTTTCATTTTACCTTTTTGACAATTCTTACACATGATGTTGTCGGTCTTGGTCATCATCAGTAAGCCTCTGACATTTCTCTTTTTGCTAATATTTATCATGTTATCAAAATTCACATGACACAATCTTTTGTGCCACAACCATATGTCTTTGTTTGTAGCAATCAAACAATTGGAATCAGTATCATTCAAATAGAATAAGTTACCTTTTGTCTCCTCACCAGTACCAATCAGATTTCTTAATTTATTGAAGATATTTGCCTTCTTATTTTCAAATGCTACTCTAAGACCTGAATTATTCAACTGAGAAACACTCAATAGATTATAATTCAATCCATTTACCCAATAAGTATTTTCACATTTTATCTGGTTATTCAACATTATGGTTCCTCTACCTTCAACTATACAAGGTGTGTCATTACCCATTCTTACTAAACCACCTTTATAGTATTTAAAATTCTCAAACTTTTGCTTATCACTGGTCTTATGGTGAGTGCAGCCAGTATCTATGATCCAAACATCATTTTTTCTAACTTTAGATATGAGAGTTGTTTCTACATACCTTTCTTCATCGTCATTTGAATCATCCTTTATAGCCACAAACACCATCTCGATATCTTCTTCAGATTCGGTGTCAGTATCATTATCTTTGCATTTTCTAGGTAACTAGCTTTCATTCCTTTTTCCTTATAGTCTCAGGTATCTCTTCTTTCTGATTGTTGGTAGCTTCTATAATCACCTCTGTTAGACTTCTTTTCAAATGATTTTTCATTACTTCTGTCATCTTTTCTTCTGTTAGTACATCTTGCAGCAAAGTGTCCAATCTCTTTGCAATTAAAACAAACAAGTGGTAATTTACCTTTGTATTTACCCTTTCCTCTTTGCATTATTCTAGCCATAAGTTCTTCAAATTCATCAAGATCATCTTCTTCACTTTCACTATCACTATCTTTTCTCATAGTGTTTTTATGACTTGATTTACTTATTCTCATAGAAGTTTTGAATGCAGACTCTATGTTTGGTAAGAAACTATTATCAAAGTTATTCATTTCAAATGAAATCAGTCTTCCAATCAAACTGTCTAGAGTAACATTGCTATTTTCTACTACTCTCATTTCTTGAATGGAAGATACTCTAATAGCATAAGTAGGCAATAAGGTTCTTAGAATTTTACTTACTACTGTATCTTCTTCTAGTACACCTCCAACTCCTTGGATAGCATTGACTACCTCTTTGATTCATGTGTTGTACTGAGTGATGTTTTCACCTTCTTTCATTTTGAGATCATCAAAATTTCCTCTAAGGCTTTCTGCCTTGGCTTGCAAAACATTTTTGTCACCACCATGTACAAGCTTCAATTTTTCCCACATGTGCTTTGCAGTTTTGTAGGTTTTGACATCTTCAAATTCAACATTGAAGAGGAAGGAAGCAAGTTCTATCATCACGCTGTTGTTCTCATGCTTCTCTCTTATTTTTTCAACCATTGGTGCTCCTATGGGAAACACATATTTAGTATCTAAGTATTGAGTAACATCATTACCAATATCTGATAAGTGGAGTCTTATTCTGCTCTGCCATGAAGCAAAATTATCTTTGTTCAACTTGGGCACATCTCGTCTGTTCATCTTGTGATCTTTAACTTAGGTCTTGAAACCTTCCTTTCTAAGCACACAAGCTCTGATACCAATTTTTATAAATAACTAAGAGGATGGGGGTGAATCAATGGCCTCAAAAATTAATCCTTAAATCAACCCTTCAAACTTATATCCACAAATTATGTCTCAAGTTATCTTCTATCCTACAAGATGAATGCCATGAAATCAATTTACTACTTGTCGGATTGCTTTGTTAAACCTTCTTCTGTATGTTTACACTACTACATTTGACCTTATTTTTCTACCAAAGATTTAGACCATCAATTAAAAAGATTTAGGTTGGTCGGATTATAGAAGGAAAACTTCTTTTTTTTTTAATCCATGCCCGTGTTAGTCAAAATTTTGACCAATACCATGTAGGTTGAAATTTCAACAAACACAGGCATAACTTTAAAAAGAAAAAAGATTTAGAATCTCATTACATTGTTTGGTTTTAAGTTGGGAGCATGAAGGAGCTGGAGCCTAAAAAATATTTTGCATCTCATTTCATTGTTTGGTTTTAAGTTGGGAGCGCAAAGGAACTGGAGCCTGCGATTGTTTGAAGTTTTATTTGGTGAGAGTAAAAGGAGGATTTCCTACCTACAAGGGTTGCCCCTATGGTTTGGTGTAAAAGGAGGACCGCCTGTAAGGATTTCCTTAATCTACATTTGTTTGGCATTGTTTTATTGGTTACCTACTTAGGGCCCGTGAGCAATGTCCTAGGACATCATGTATTTGGTATTTGTTGGCACATTTTTAACATTAAAACTAGGGCAGTCAGCTTTCTATAGTCGGTTTTCTATGGACTCTTTTAGACCAGGTGTGACTGTATACACACTATGGCTTCAGAAGTGCTTAAAAAGACCACAAATAACAAAGAAACCATAGGCTCCTTGCACTCCAAAGACTCCAAACCTTCATCAGTCTTTAATAATGTCTAAAAATTAACAAACCTTAAAGGAATAGGGCTCAGTCCACTGAGAACCCCAAAATACCCAAATTTAGCACTTTTAAACCCTTAATCGAAGGGTTTCTTAAATCTCCTACCTTCGATCACTTCTAGGTCAAATAGGTGGTTTAGTGAGTCCAATTGAGTTCAAATCTTTGACAACCATTGGTGGTTTACTGAGTTCTAATTGTTAGAATACTTCAGGGATAACTGAGAGGGGGGATGAATCAATTATCCGTAACTTTATCTTTTTCTTATACTTATTAATCCAGATTGATACAAAGTAAATGCACATTTAGATAACACATTACACAACACATCAATTTGGTTATGAGGAAACCAAATGGTAAAAACCCCAGTGGGAATTAGTACCCACAAAGAACTATACTATGTGTAGTAATCCCTGTTAAAAGATCATACAACCCTGTTAGGAGTTGTTCATTACAATGCAGTAGTATAGTGACCTGGTTAAGGGTCTCACCCTGTTAGGAGTCTTTTACAATAACCCTATTAGGGGTGGTGGAATCACTATCCAAGGACTCACTATCCAAGTGGTGAAGGCTACAACCTTCTGGTTATTTGATACACACTGTATCAACAAGGTGAACTGCTTGTTTGATTAGTTCCTTTTGTGCGCCGATGCTTTAACCTCTTGTAAAGAACTACAAAAATCTCAACTATATTCTGAAAGCTTCAACTTCAATATCTATATTATCAACATATGATAAATATAGCTCTGCTACTTTAACACTCTGTAATACTTTTCTTATCTCTAGCTTCCGCAACTCTTCTTATCAAAAATGACCTTCTATAAGTATATACTCCAAGTATGAGATCATGGGACCTGTAAGACAACTCTTCTTAACATCATTGTCGGCTCTACTAATCACACAAGCATAATTACAACCACACAAGTATAAACTAAATAGACGCGTCGCTTCACTAGGTCGGCTTCACCAATTTAATCATAACTTTGCAATCTTCTTGAAATACATTTGGCACCTTTAGATTAATATCAACAACTCATAACTCATCATGAATATACACATGTATATCCTAAAGATAGGTGCAACTCAATAAACATGTTACATATGTCAGCCTTAAACCGTTATTTCTTCAGAACTGTAACTGTCAATAACAGAATTACATATCTTTACTGAAACATCATATATGGGTCTACGTGTATGAACATAGCATAATAAACATGTCAACAACATGTATCTATCCACGCAAGTCTTCATGTCATCATATGGATAATTACATATAGAAGTGTTGTTGTGTATTATATGTTGTCATCAATGACAAA
>MU227244.1:10374131-10385618 GCA_018584345.1 Thuja plicata | reverse complement strand
GGTTCAAGACTTGTTTGTTAGAGAGAAAGAAGCAATTTGTTATTGGTCCATCTTCTATTGAAGCCGAGTACCAAAACTGAGGCTATTTGGTTTCAGAATTTGTTTTTTTTTAAATTCAATTTTCGTCAAAATTTTGACATTAATTGGTTAAATGCTTGCGTCATGGGTTTGGCATCCTGGTCGAAACTGAAAGAGTTTTGTTGAAATGTTTTGAACATTCTATGTCAAAAGTCTGCGTCGTGGGTTTGGCATCCTGGTCAAAATAGAAAGAGTTTAGTTGAATTGCTTCAACCATTTTGTGTCAAAAAAATTTAAACATTTTGACTAAATTTGGTCAAAACTTTTCGAACATTTCGACGAACGTTGGGTGCAGTTTCAAAAAATAATGTGGGCATTTGAATATGCTAATTTTGACCAAGTTTGTGTAGAAATTTCAACATTAACAAGAATGTGTCGATTGTTTGACAATAAAAATACTAAAAAAGCAATTTGTGGGTCTTTTGACCAATCTGCGTAGAAGATTTGACCAATTTTCATTAAAAATAGCAGCCAATTTTACTACTGTTACCGATAAGTAGTCATCTATTTACCGAAACACAATAAATATGCAAAGTATACTGATCAATCCATAATTAACTATGTAAGATACAAAATAGTAAAGAAATGAATCATACAAACATAACACATGGATTTCTAACGTGAAAACCCTGTTAAGGGAAAAACCACTGGGACCGGTACCCCAAATTTTCACTCTTCTGAAGTGAGCCCTGTTAAGATTCAACCTTGTTAAAGGTTACAAACACACTGTTAGGTGTGACCTTGTTAGAGGATTTAGAAATAGTTTGTCAACTAGTATCTGGAATCTAATGCTACCATCCTTGATCAAACACTCACTTGGCCTGTCAATAGGTATTGGGCATATCCAAAGCTACTTTTTTTATCAAACTTTTTAATACTCCTTGGGATTATCTCAATTGAAAAAGATTTTTAAGTCCTGATCGGTTAAGAGGCTTATATGCTTCAATGGTTAAACTAAAAAACTAATGATCTATTCATACATACAACTTAATTATAGATTTTTAGATCTATTGTCGGTCCATTACTTCACTAATCAATATAATCAAATATATACCTTTTCTCCACACTTGTTCTGCTCTGTGATGCTTGTCTAAATGTTCGTCGGTGTCTGCAGAATCTAGCTCTTCCTTTAGCTTGTTGATCAGGACTGAAATTAAGACTTTCTTCTCCTTTAGATTTTCTTTAGCATCTTTCCACTTCTCTTGTTTACCCCACACACACAATTCATAATGAATTGAGTTTGTCTCTTATAGACATGATTTCCTCTTTTCTTGGCTTTCTTGATCTTGGTGTGTTCAACAATATTTGCCAACAGATTTAAAGCAAATCTCTAGTTTGATCTCATAGAGATCTTCTTGCCAACTGGACAAAGAAGCTTTAAAACAATTACTTATCTCTGGCTTCATTTGGATGATTAAAACAATGATAAGTATCCGTTAACTCTATCTTTAGCTTCTTGACAGCTAAGCATTTTGTCATTTTCTGAACTCTCTATTTTTTTGGTCAATACTTCAATTAGTCATCGGTGATAACTGACTTTTCCGTCAGTGTGACTTCAGTTTTCATCAGTATCTCCATCCTTGTCTTCTCTATCGAGCAAAAGTGAAATTCTTTCCGTCGGGTTACTCTGTGTTTTGCTCATCGGGCAACACTGTAACTCTGCTCGTCGGTAATGCTGAGCATTTTCTCATCAAGAAACACTGTGACTTTGTTCTTTTACTCTAACCATTGGGTGCACTTCATCAGTGTATGTAGTCACTTAGTGAATACTTGACTTTTATACATTACTAATAGCATAGTCTTGATTCATGAGCTCTTTGAAGTCTTTTGGCAGTATTACAATGACCATATAGATTATATCAAGTTGACATCAATAAAAATACAATACATTTACTAATTTAATGCCTTTCATGATCATCAACTCAATATCTTCAAAAATTCAATCAGTTACATGTCATCAATCTCTCTCTTTGGCATTGATGCAAACATACTACATTATCATACTTATAATATTGCTAATACATTATGAAATATATAGTTTCATCAAGCTTTCCTAATGTAACTATTACAAATGTCTAGCTATCGATAAGCTCAAATAGATTTGATTTGATTCTTGCAGCTTTCCTTCTGTCTTCAATCCCTTCACTGGATAGATGTAGAATCCTTTCTTTCTCTGGTGTGATGTGTTCTCCTTCTATGTCAAACTCTCTCCCTTTGTCTTTTGATGTTTTCTCTCCCTTTGTATTTGCTCTCCTTGAGATGATAATGGATATAATCTCTCCCTTTGTCAGTATGATAATTCCTTTGTCAGTATGATAATGAATTATTTCTCTCCCTTTGACAGCAATGCCAAACATCTTATCTTTTCAAACAAGCTTTTGACAGTTATGTCAAGTGGATCCTTTTTATACATAATATATTCCTTGAATTTCCCAATTCATCGGTAATAACTCTGTTGCTCAGAGTAGATAAATACCTTGATGTGTATAGATTTATCTTTGAATTCCATCTCTCTACTTGCATCAACATGAATGATATTTTGATAATATGTAGGTTGATGCAGCCTTCTAGTTGGCTTACTAACCAGTAGACAAGGGTTTGACCCCTAGTCTCTTTCTCAAGTACTCAAATGCATCCTTGGGTAGTGGCTTGGTGAAGATATTGGCCAATTGTTCCTTTGATTGCACATACTCAAGTATCACCTCCTTTGCTTGAACTTTTTCTCTTAAATAATGATACTTGATGGCAATGTGCTTTGTTTTGGAATGCATGACTTCATTTGTAGCAATCAAACGAGTGGAATGAGTATCATTCAGATAGAATAAGTTACCTTTTCTCTGCTCACCAGTACCAATCAGATTTCCTGATTTATTAAAGATCTTTGCCTTCTTATTTTCAAATGCTACTGTGAGACCTAAATTATTCAACTGAGAAACACTCAATAGATTATAATTCAATCCATTTACCCAATAATCATTTTCACATTTTATCTAGTTATTCAACATTATGGTTCATCTACCTTTAACTAGACAAGGTGTGTCATTACCCGTTCTTACTGAACCATCTTTATAGTATTCAAAAGTCTCAAAAAATTTCTTATCACCGGTCATATGGTGAGTGCAGCCACTATCTATGACCCAAACATCATTTTTGCTAACTTTAGATATGAGAGATATTTTTACATGCCTTTCTTAATCATCATCTAAATCATCCTTTACGGCCACAAACACCATCTTGATGTCTTCTCTAGATTCAATGTCAGTATCGCCATCTTTGCATTTTGCTAGGTAACTGGCCTTCTTTCCTTTGTCCTTATAGTCTCGAGTATCTATTCTTTCTGATTTTTGGTAGCTTCTATCATCACCTCTATCAGACTTCTTTTCAAATGATCTATCATTACTTATATCATCTTTTCTTCTATTAGTGCATCTTGCAGCAAAGTGTCCAATCTCTTTTCAATTAAAACAAACAAGTGGTAATTTACTTTTGTATGTACCTTTGCCTCTTTTCATTCTTCTAGCCATAAGTGCTTCAATTTCATCAAGATCATTTTCTTCACTTTCACTATCACTATCTTTTCTCATAGTGTTTGTATGACTTGATTTACTTATTCTCATAGAAGTTTTGAATGAAGACTCTATGTTTGGTAAGACACTATTATCAAAGTTATTCATCTCAAAGGAAATTAGTCTTCAAATCAAACTATCAAGAGTAACATTTCTATTTTCTACTACTCTCATTTCTTGAAGGGCAGATACTCTAATAGCATAAGTAGGCAGTAAGGTTCTTAGAATTTTACTTACCACTGTATCTTCTTCTAGTACACCTCCAACTCCTAGGATAGCATTGACTACCTCTTTGATTATTGTGATGTACTGAGTGATTTTTTCACCTTATTTCATTTTGAGATCATCAAACTTTCCTCTAAGGCTTTCGGCCTTGGCTCTTAAAACATTTTTATCACCACCATGTACAAGCTTCAATTTGTCCCACATCTATTTTGCAGTTTTGTAGGTTTTGACATCTTCAAATTCAGCATCAGAGAGTGAGGAAGCAAGTTCTATCATTGTGTCATTGTGTTCATGCTTCTCTCTGATTTTTTCAATCATTGGTGCTCCTGTGGGCAAAACATATTTAGTATCTAAGTATTGAGTAACATCATTACCAATACCTGATAAGTGGTCTTATTCTGCTCTACCATGAAGAAAAATTATCTTTGTTCAACTTGGGCACATCTTGTCTGTTCATCTTGTGATCTTTATCTTAGGTCTTGAAACCTTCCTTTATAAGCACACAAGCTCTGATACCAATTGTTAGAAATATGAGAGGGGAGGTGAATCAGTGGCCTCAAGAATTAGTCCTTAAATCAACCCATCAAACTTATAACCACAAATTATGTCTCAAGTTATCTTTTGTCCTACAAGATGAATGCCATGAAATACTTATATCAATTTACTACTTGTCAAATTTATTTGTTAAACCTTCTTTTGTATGTTTACCGATAAGAAGTCACCTATTTACCGAAACACAGTAAATATGCAGAGTATACCGATCAATCCATAATTAACTATGTAAGACAAAAAATAGTAAAGAAATAAATCATACTCACATAACACATGGATTTTTAACGTGGAAGCCCTGTTAAGGGAAAAACCACCTGGACCGGTACCCTAAATTTTCACTCTTCTAAAGTGAGCCCTGTTAAGAGCCAACCTTGTTAAAGGTTACAAACACACTATTAGGTGTGACCTTGTTAGAGGATTTAGAAATAGTTTGTCAACTAGTATCTAGCATCTAATGCTACCATCCTTGATCAAACACTCACTTGGCCTATCAATAGGTATCGGGCATATCCAATGCTAATTTTGTGATCAAAATTTTTGATACTCCTTGGGATGTATCTCAATTGAAAAAGACTTTTAAGACCTGCTCGATTAAAAGGCTTATATGCTTCAATGGTTAAACTGAAACACTAATGATCTATTCATACATACAACTCAATTGAAAATTTTTAGATCTATTGTAGGTCCATTACTTCACTGATCAATATAATCAAATATATACCTTTGCTCCACACTTGTTCTGCTCTGTGATGCTTGTCTCACTGTGCATTAGTGTCTATAAAATCTAGCTCTTCCTTTAGCTTGTTGATCAGGACTGAAATGAAGAATTTCTTCTCCTTCATATTTTGTTTAGCATCTTTCCTCTTCTCTTGTTTACCCCACACACACAATTCGTAATGAATTGAGTTTGTCTCTTATAGACATGATTTCCTCTTTTCTTGGCTTTCTTGATCTTGGTGTGTTCAACAATATTTTCCAAGTGATTTAAAGAAAATCTCCAGTTTCATCCCATAGAGATCTTCTTTCCAACTGGACAAAGAAACTTTAAAACAATTACTTATCTCCGGCTTCATATGGATGATTAAAACAATGATAAGTTTCTGTTAACTCTATCTTTAGCTTCTTGACAGCTAAGCATTTTGTCATTTTCTGAACTCTCTGTTCTTTCAGTCAATACTTCAGTTAGTCATCGGTGATAACTGACTTTTCTGTGGGTGTGAATTCAGTTCTCATCGGGATCTTCATCCTTGTCTTCTCCACTGGGAAACACTAAAATTATTTCCATCAGGTTACTCTGTGCTTTTCTCGTCGGGAAACACTATAACTCTGCTCATCGATAATGCTGAGTATTTTCTCGTTGGGCAAAACTATGAATTTATTATTTTACTCTGACTGTCGGGTGCACCCCGTCAGTGTATGTAGTTAGTGAATACTTTACATGTATGCATTACTGATAGCATATTCTTGATTCATGAGTTCTTTGAAGTCTTTTGGCAATATTACAATGACCATACAGATTATATCAAGTTGACATCAATGAAAATACAATACATTAACTAATTTAATGTCTTGCATGATCATCAACTCAATATCTTCAAACATTCAACTAGTTACATGCCATCAAATTCAAGGATGGCAAACCTATTATCCCACAAAGGAAAGATAGGCTTGACGATACAACTCCAAACCCTCTTCAAAGAAATTCAACTAACATGTGTAGTGAGGATTATTGGTGTGATGAGTAAGAATCTCCACATAATCCAGACAATTGTGTTGTTGCTCTGAAGATGTATCTAAGTCAGACCCAACAAGAAAGAGAATATGAGAAAAAACTATATGATGATGTTGGCAATGCAATGGCGTCCAAAGATTTGAAAAGTGAGGAATCTGATGACTAAGGTCAAGATGAGGAATTGTCTTCATCAGATGAACATGAGTTTTCTTCATCAGATGAGGAGGAGTTTGATAATCAAACTGAAAATTAGGATATGCTTTCATCTGATGAAAAGGAATCAGACATTGATAATGTAAGGTGTAATGCTACAAGGGGAAAAGATCTTTTTATGGAAATAAGAACTTCAAATGAAGAACGTGCTCAAATCACAGAAAACTTGGTTGCTCATGCACAAAGTAACTATAATTTGAGAAATAGGAAAGTTAGTAATGCAGATGTCAGGCCAATTGGCATGTTTATTACAGATACAAAAAACAAGCCCCAAGCAGACACCAGAAAAGGAAAAAATTACTGATGATGTGAAGAAGATAAAGGTGAGAACAAAGAATAAACCAAGTAATCCAAGTATTGTCCATAGATTAAAGAAAATACCTTAGAGGTAGGTGCTTCTTCTATTCCAAAAGATGCTAAAGGAGTTGAGCCCAGTTTGGCTACTCAAAATGAGGATAGAAGTATTGTTACTATCAGGCAAGATAATTCTGACATTAAGTATACTCCTATTGACATGGGACAAATCCTCTCATAGATCAAAGTCAAGGTTCCACTTTTAGAAATGATGAAGATTCGTGAGTACAAGGAGACAATTTTGACATGGATGAATAGTGTTTCTACCACAAGATCCTTGAAATAAAAAATGGATGAGAAGAAAAGGAACAGTAAGGAGAAATTTGATACAAAGGGAAAATAATTAGGTGAGATTGTTTCTATGATCCCTCAGATCTTCTTAAATACAAATCAAGTCACTCCTCCTTTGAGAGTTGTGGATCCCTTTTTCTTAACACTGGTTATTAATGGAAAGATGCTCAAGAATTGTATGATCGATTCAGGAGCTTCTAATACAGTCATGCCTATAGAAATAATGAAATAAATGGGACTACAGGTTGATACCCCTCATGGGAGATGCCAAGCAATGGATTCAAGGGAAGTGCCTATCATAGGTAATATTAAGGCTTTCCTTATACACTTGATGCATTTCCATCAAAGATACTAACATTGAGTGTCCTAGTAGTTCACATCCCACCTCAATATGGGATGTTATTGTCTAGGAAATGGAGTGCCTCAATGGGAGGAAGTATCCATTGTGATCTGTCATTTGCAACATTTGAAATAGTTGGTAACAATGTCAAAGTATCCAGAGAGGTCAGAATTCCCCACATGATTGAGGAGAGTGGAGATGAAGCAATGAATTAATGTTTCTTGGATACAGATATTGGATCTTTTCAAGTGAAAGACAACAAAGTTGAGAGAAATATCCAACATATGCTTTTGTTAGAAGAGAAGGAAAATATTGCAGATAACACTGACTTATGTAAAATGTATTTTGATGGTGCAATCTCAAAGGAAGGAGTTGTTGGGGGATTATTAATAATATCTCCTAGTGGTAAGACATACAAGTTCTCATTTTCTCTTTTATTCACCTGCACTAACAACATTGCAGAATATGAGGCTTTGCTAATAGGACTAAGATTAGCTTCGAAGCATAAGATTAGATGTGTTAGGGTCATTGGGGACTTTGAGTTGGTTATATCTCAAATAAGATCCAAATATGCTTGTAAGAATCAGAGATTAAAATAGTATAGGAATGTTGTTTGGGATGAGATTGAAAGCTTTGATGCATTTGGCATTGATTGGGTGGAGAGAAATCAGAACAAGCTGGCAGATCTGCTATCTAATATTTCCTTGAGGCCTAAAGACATTACTTTTGTAGGAATCTCTAGTATAGAGATTCAATCTAGACCACCCATCCTAGAAAATGCTGAAAATAGGCAAGTCTTTGATGATGACTTGGATGTGTTAAGATTCTTATCTTGTGAATCAAATTATGGTGATAAAGAGATGGACTTTACTGGTTTAGTGGAGACCATAGATGGAAAAGATAATATTTTTGAAGGGAGGTTCTTAAACTAAAGTCAAATAAGGTACCCAAAGGTTTGGCTATACTTGAGAGAAATTTTGATAGAAAAGACAAGCCTTTGTTTGCAAGCATGGTGAGTAAACTTGAGGACTTGGAGTAGATAAACTTGGGGATAGATCAAGATCCTTAAAAGGTATATATTGGTAAGAAGTTGTCCCCCGAGCTTAGAGATTTACTGGTAAATCTTCTTAGAAAATGTAGACATATTTTTGCGTGGTCTTATGATGATTTGAAAGCATACAAAGAAGATTTATTCCAGCATGAGATTCCATTAAAAGAAGGTACTAAGCCTTTTCGACAGAATTTGAGACCTGTTAATCCCACTCTAGCACCCAAGATGAAAGATGAGTTAAAAAAGATGAGGGATGCTGGAATCATAAAGCCTATAAGGATTCAACATGGGTATCCAATTTGGTACCAGTCAAAAATAAAAATTGAGATATCAGATTATCTGTGGACTTTAGAAATTTAAATATTAATTCTTTGAAGGAAAATTATGGATTGCCCAACATGGAAGCAATGTTGCAAAGAGTCACAGGGTCTGAGATGATGTCCATCTTGGATGGCTTTTCAGGGTATAATCAGGTCAAGGTCAAGGAATCTGAACAGTTCAATACTGCATTTATCACACCTTGGGGAACTTATGTATATGTCAGGATTCCCTTTGGCTTGACAAATGTTGGAGCTACTTTCTAAAGAGCCATGGATGTGGCAATTGTAGATTTTATAAACAAGTTTTTGGTAGTCTATCAAGATGATCTTACTTCTTACTCAGCAAAAGAAGATCAACACTAGGATCATCTTGAAAATATCTTTGTAAGATCACTAGAGTATGGGGTTTCCTTTAACCCAAAGAAGTGTGTTTTTTGGGGTAACAAAGGGAAATATTTTAGGACACATTGTCTCTACAGATGGAGTTAGAATTGACCTTGAAAGGGTGAGTGCCATTGATAAAGTCCCTCAGCCCAAGAATCTCAAGGGCATTCAGTCCTTCTTTGGAAAAGTGAACCTTTTGAGGAGGTTTATTACAAACTTTGCAGAGACTAGTTTGCCAATCTCAAAGATGATGAAGAAAGGAGCCAAAGTGGAATGGACTCAAGAAGCATGTAGGGCTTTCCTAGATATCAAGCATGCTATTAAAGATGCTCCTATTTAGAGAGCCCCTAATTATACCAATCCAATTCAAATTTTCTCCTTTTCTTCTTATAATATTGTTGCTGCAATATTATTGCAGAAGAATTCAGAAGGCTATGAACAACCGATTTCTTTCTTCAGTAAGTCTTTGTAGGAAACAGAGCTGAAATATGATATTATAGAAAAATAAGCCTATTCTTTGGTCAAGGTTGTTAAAGAATTTAGATGCTATTTGGTAGGAGAAACCATAATTTCTTATGTGCCAAGTTCTTCTGTGAAAGATATATTAGTTCAACAAGAGGTCTCAAGGAGGCGATGTAGACCAATCAACAATATCCAAGAGTTTAATATTAACACCCATATTACTAAGTTGGTAAGAGGTATAAGGCTTTATTAGCTCATGGCTCAAAGAAATATAGATGCAAATCACATTGATATGCTACAAGAGGAGTAGATACCTTATATTTGTGATATATATTGTTCTGATTGGTACAAAAACATCATTGGATACATGCAGAAGATGGTGCTTCCCCCTGACATGAATGATAATAAAAAGAGAATAGTCAAGTTCCATGCTCTGAAGTATGCAATAATTCAAGGACAAATATGGTTGAGGAGCAATGAAGGAGTATTTCTCAAGTGTGTAGATCATGAAAAATCTGAGGATCTCTTAAAAAAAATGCATGATGGTGCATGTGGTGGCCATTACATGGCTAAGACTACTTCCCATAAGATTATAAGATTTGGGTTTTGGTGGCCAATAATTTTGAAGGATGCTCATTAATATGTTAGAAAATGTGATGCTTGTCAGAGATTTTTAGGCAAGCTAAAGTTTGATGGGAATCTTCCTTTGAAGCCTATTGCAGTTGAGGCACCTTTTCAGAAGTGGGGGATGAATTTCATTGGTGAGGTCCCAAATAAATCTAGTGGAGGTCATTCATGGATCCTAGTGGCAACTGACTATTTTACCAAGTGGGTGGAAGCAATTCCCACTAGAAGAGCCACAAGTAGGATTGTGATTGATTTTATAATGCATAATATGTTGACTAGATTTGGTTGTCTAGAAACCGTTGTGGTGGAAAATTCTATGTGCTTCATATCAGAGGAGTTCACTAATTTTTGTCAGCAATATGGGATTCAGATCTCTTATTCTTCCCCATATCACCATCAAGGTAATGGTAAGGCTGGATCCAGTAACAAGAGGCTGATAAATATTATCAAGACATTGTTGGATGCAAACAAAAAGGCTTGGGATTCCAAATTGCATCTTTCTCTATGGGAACATAGAGTAACAATGAAGAAGGTTATTGGATGTCCACCTTTTGACTCAGTTTATGGTATTCATGCTAGATTACCCCAGAATAATTTATTGCAGATGTATAGATTTTGTAACCACCTAAATTTGGTATGTTCCAACTATGGACCCTATTTGCCCTACGTGTGATCATACCCTCAATTATGTCCAAATGACCCTATTACTGCTTGGCATAATTCTTCAAATCAATTTAATGTCCTAGGTGATTTTTATCACTGAATTATATTAACTATTATATCCATACAATTCGAATCAATTCAAACCAATTAAAATGAATCAAAATTCAAACATGGCTATAGTATTTAATTACAAAGGAATTAAATAAATCCCTAAATCAATTACCCACTTGCAAAATAGCCCATTCCCCTAGCCTATTTAATTTAATTAAAATGGCTATAGTCCCCTAATTATTAAAAAGCAATTAAATTGTTTAAATAATTAGTTCCTATTTTTGAATGAATTAAATAAGTTTAATTCATTTAATTAATGTTCTCCTAAACCCCAACGTAACCTATCTCAACCACTTCTACCCTGGGTTCTAACCCTTCTCAACCCATTCACCCTTACTAATCTAATCCTAATCCTAATTCTAACCCTAACCCCACTTCCTAATGTTGTCACATTCCATTAAGGAATGATTAGCAACTCAACCCACTTGAGAAAGTCCACTTTCTCAAGCTTGACTTTCTCAAGTCCACCTTCTCAAGCCACCCTCTTACACCCTTCCCTTGCTTCTTTAAGGCTTTCA
>MU227244.1:10346913-10365323 GCA_018584345.1 Thuja plicata | reverse complement strand
TTTCCATGCACCAACAATATCTCAGAATATGAAGCATTGGTCAATGGCCTCAAGCTAGCTATGGAATGGAAGATCATTGAGTTACACATGTATGGTGACTCCCAACTAATTATCAATCAAGTCAATGAGGAGTAGCAAATAAAAGATGAAAATTTGATGCCCTACAAGCAACTAGTTGATGATCTGAAGAAGTACGTTGTCTTCGTCACCTTCCAACAGATACCAAGATTTGAGAACAAGACTGCAGATGCTATGGCTACCTTGGCATCCATGTTACAACTGGAGGAGCATCAATTCTGCTATGACTTCTTGGTGGAAGAAATATCCTATCCTGGCTTTTCTAACCCTGAATACCAGATAATATGTACCTTGAATACCCCAGATCAATCTTGGTATGCCAGTATCATTGCTTAACTTTCCGACCAAACCATTCCCGCCAATCTATCTAGAAATGAGAAAAGATCCCTGATTAGGACAGCATCATGTTACATCCTCATAACTAACAATCTACATCAATGCGGTCTCGACGATACACTTCTTTGGTATTTAGAACTCGAAGAGTCTGATCTAGCATTAAAAGATGTCCACGAAGGTGTATGTGGATCACACTCAAACGGCTTTTCATTAGCTAAAAATCTACTTAGAGTAGGCTATTATTGGCCTACCATGGAGAAAGATGCTATTCAATTTTCAAAAGCATGTCTTAAATGCCAGACACATGCAAACCTTACCAATGCTCCTGCCAGAGAACTTATACCTTTCATAACACATTGGCCATTTCAACAATGGGCCTTTGACTTGGTTAGACAAATATATCCCAACTCTTCAAATGGACACAAGTTTATCATTACGGCCACTGAGTATTTCATGAAGTGGGTCAAAGTTGTGCCGCTAATCAAAGCCACTGGAAAAGAGGTGGGTATGTTCATTCTGAACTACATTATTTGTAGATATGGGATACCCTCTTCAATTGTAATAGACAATGGGGGCCAATTTAGAAATCAAGACATTGATGACCTTTGTGAACAGTTTCATATTACTCAACATTGCTCCTCAATCTATTATCCTCAAGGTAATGGAAAGGCTGAGGCATCAAAGAAAAATATTCTCAAGATTCTACAGAGAACTGTAAGTAAGTCTAGCAAAGATTGGCATCTACAACTGAATCCGGCACTATGGGCCTACAGAACAAGCATAAGAACACCAACTGGAGCCACACCATTTTCTCTAGTCTATGGTGCTGAGGTAGTCCTACCTATTGAGGTTGAAATCCCATCTTTGTGGATATCTTTACAAGGACTAGTTACCGACGAGTAGTACCGCATAGATAGGGTAAATTCTCTAGACCTACTAGATGAGCATCGACAAAAAGCATTCGATCACCTCAAGGTATATCAAGCATGTATGTCCAAAGGTTACAACAAAAAGGTCAAACCACACAAATTTGAAGTAGGAGATCTCATCCTCAAGGAGAAACCTAAGAACCAGCCTAACAGGGAGTAAAAAGGAAATTTTGAACCTAACTAGCTAGGACCTTATGTTATCATTGCTAATTTTGGGACTGGAGCTTATCAGTTAGCTACACCTAAGAGAGACGTTCTTCTAGATCCTATCAACACTCTACATTTGAAGTGGTTCTACGCTTAATGTTCAGCTAGCAGAGCCTGTACAGCAAAAATTTCTTACAAAATACCAAAAACATTCAGAAAATTGATCCTGAAGAAATCCAAAAAATAGTGGAAAAGGTCCTTCAGAAAGGGTATCCTTGGTGAAAACTTGGTAAATACGCACCTTGATACTACAAAAACATTCAAAAAAGCAAAAATAGCAAAAAAATTGAAAAAGAGAAAAGTGCCTTGATGAGCACATGGTAAAACATACATCTTGGTAGCAAAAAGAAACAAAAAGATCTTGCCAAGTGCTGAAAACCTGGCAATCATGTGTCACTTGTGTTCTGCGCTCCATCTATCAATGCACTACTGATGCTAGGCCTTCATAATTTTTCATGTGCTCATTAGCTGACTTCATTTTCCTAAATGACTATCTTATCCTCACTTGGGATTTTTCTATCTTTACGTCTTAGGAATAAGTCATTCTACACTGGGGGCATCTTTGCTAGCATATTCAGTTGTGGTTGCTAGGTTGCTCTAGGATGGTTTTCTTCACGGACACAATGTTTCTTGATACATGCAAAACAATGTCTCTTTTCAAAACAAAGGGTGCCTTTTCAAGCATCACATATCCAGACATGACATTTACATTAACGGAGGTCCTACAAGGCTATATTGGATCGCAAACATGAATGAATTATCCTATCAATGCACAGACATGGAACACCATATTGCTTGTATTACAATTTTCTAGTTGATGAATCTTTACTGTGTTTGACATATGAATGAACAAGTACTACTTAAAAACATAGATTGACAATGGGTTGATTATGATTCTTTTATGTCTTGATGATGTTTTCAACTAGGGGAGTTTAAGTAATTATAAATTTTATTTGATTGATTATCAATTGATAATTTATTATGTCTTCTTAGTTGCTCAATGACATCTACACAAAGACAAAGAGTCACAAGGATAGGGTGCATAATGTTTTCTTTATTTCTGCGTATGGTGATTGTTCCAAATGATCCTATAAGCTTCACCTAACTTGGATGTTTATGGTAAGAGCTGCCACTATGGGTGGATAACCGCATATATCTTGATCTTTGTTATGTGTAAACTACGATGAGGTTGAAACAATTTCCTGATCCAGAATCTCACTAAGGTATACGAATCATAATGTACGCAAGGATATGAATTTTCAAGGTCATTGCGGGTCCAAAATCTTGCCTTAATCATAATCTGGTATATTAAAAGGAAGGGGACTATTTTGTTATCTTGGCTTCTATGCCTTGATGCCTAAGTCTATTTCTGACATTTCAATAAAACATAGTATTCATACTTTCATAATATCAGTGGGTATTAGTGATGGTTGTACTATCTGATGGTATCCATTTTAGAAGTGCCCAATGATGATAAAAGCTATACCTTTGCATATCAGTGACAAGTCCTAAGAGTCTGCATATAGCTGCATTTAGAGATTGCATGATACATTTATAAAGGCAGTAAATGCATAAAGACTTTTTGTGCTCAAAAATGATTTCTATCTTCTTCTAAAAAGTCCAAGTTAATTACATCATCTGTATTACTGATATCAATGGTTCCCAAAATCTCTGATCTATCAGGAACAAAATCAAACTCACATTTTAAATGTGATTAACTTGATACCAGTGTGTTTACTCTTAAACACACCCTCATTTCTTCACTTCTTCTACTTTATTCTTTCTTGTCCTAACCGCTTCCTACAAGTGATACATTCTTTCAACTGAGGGATTTATTCTTTTTCTTCAATTTTGTTCCCGAGGGGGCATGATCACACTATCATCAATTAAAGTTTTGCAGAAAACAACATCAAAATGACTTCATTATCAAACAAACTAGGGGCATAACAGTTTCCTTGACTAAAGTCAAAACTGTTGGATAGAAAGCTTTGGTTCTCATGAGCTGGATATCTTATGTTTCCTCATTTTAAAAGATTTTTATTAAGCTCCTGGCAGCTTTGTACTGGCTTTTTGGATGAAAACCAAGTTCAGAATCAGTATTATCAATTTTTGGACGATAACCAAGTTCAGAATTGGTATCTTTAAAATCTTTGATTGATCTTTGGACGACAACCAAGTTCAAAATCAATTCTATCAGTTTGGTTTGATCAAGTGCGAGACTGATCTCATCAACATTTTGTTCGACAACCAAGAACGGGATTCTCAATCTTTCTGAAGTTAAAATAAAAAAACTTTCTTTGAATCAATGCACTGCTCGCACATCAATTCAAAGAGGGGAAAATCTAACCACCTAAATTTGGTCTGTTCCAACTATGGACACTATTTTCCCTACGTGTGATCATACCCTCAATTATGTCCAAATGACCCTGTTACTACTTGGCATAATTCTTCGAATCAATTTAATGTCCTAGGTGATTTTTATCACTGAATTATATTAACTATTATAGCCATACAATTCAAATCAATTCAAACCAATTAAAACGAATCAAAATTCAAACATGGCCATAGTATTTAATTACAAAGGAATTAAATAAATCCCTAAATCAATTACCCACTTGCAAAATAGCCCATTCCCCTAGCCTATTTAATTTAATTAAAATGGCTATAGTCCCCTGATTATTAAAAAGCAATTAAATTGTTTAAATAATTAGTTCCTATTTTTGAATGAATTAAATAAGTTTAATTCATTTAATTAATATTCTCCTAAACCCCAACCTAACCTATCTCAACCACTTCTACCCTAGGTTATAACCCTTCTCAACCCATTCACCCTTACTAATCTAATCCTAATCCTAATTCTAACCCTAACCCCACTTCCTAATGTTGTCACATTTCATTAAGGAATGATTAGCAACTCAACCCACTTGAGAAAGTCCACCTTCTCAAGCCACCCTCTTACACCCTTCCCTTGCTTGTTTAAGGCTTTCATTAATGCCTCATTAATGAAGATGCCTTAAACCTATGTCTCCTCCATGCCTCATTAATTCCCAAGGCATTAATGGTTCTTACACCACCATTAATGAGTCCCTCAACTCATTAATCTACCTTGTCTCCCCTCTCTCTCTCTCTCATTCTTCTATAAATAGAAGCCATTTTTGAGAGCAAATAAGCCTTCAACTCATATCCTAAATGCAATGTTATGTTGTTAGATTAATCTTAGATACATATTTCATGCTTTCACATTGTTCTTATTTCCATTCTTAGAGCTAGAATGCATGTTTCCTCTTCTTTTACCTTTTTTTTAAACTAAAATCCTTCATGCTAGGTTGTATATGTCACTGATTGTAGCATAATCTGAGGTCTATTATGTTACTAATCACACTCTTCTTAGTTACAAGGCACTAGGTCAATTTTAGTTGGTTTTACATGCTTATCTAACCTTTTTGAACTAATGCAATGACTTATTGATGTGTTGTGTCTCTCTTATCAGGTACATAATATACACACACAGATTTGTCCAAACTTATGATGATGAGTTGGATGATGATATGAGAATCAGATTGGAGGATTTGATACAACTTGATGAGTCAAGAAGGGAAGCACATGACAGGAATATCAAACAGCAATTACAGTGCAAAGATTTGTTTGAAAAAAGATCCACTGCTAGGAATTTTGACCCTAATGATATGGTTTTGATATGGAGTGAAAGAATAGAGGATAAAGGGAAACATGCCAAATTTGATCCTATTTAGTTAGGCACATACATATTTCATGGTAGGTGGGGTTATGATTCATACATTTTAAAGGACTTAACTAGAAATATTCTGGAATTGCCAGTTCATGGACAATTCCTGAAGTTTTACTTTTCTTGAAGTATCCAAAATTCATGAACAGGTTGGTCTGTATATATTTTTGTTTTTGTTTTTTTGTTGTTAGTTAGGTTTCTTTTCCAGTAGGTGGTCTTCTTTATCCTAGAGAATCTTGAATCCTTGTCATGCCTATAAGAGGCATGCATCCCCAGACAGAGCCACTATTAGCACTTGCAAAAATTTCCATGGTTCCAACCTCTTTCCCCTTGCCTCTACAATTATTTCTAGCGTCTAGCTAAAGCCCTAAGTCTTGTTGTGTTAAAATTTGGCTAAAACCCTAAACCCTCAAGACTTGTTCTAAATTAATGTTACTTTTCCAAGCCACTTAAAATCCTTTTTTCCATGTGACCTACCTTTATCTCATAGTCTCGTAACCCCGACCAAATATTCTTTTTCATTCAATGATCAGGCACAAGCCATCGATCAAGTTCTCTTTAAGTTTCATCTCACGGCTGGCGCATAATCTCAGGATAAAATTCAAAGTCATGGAATATTTGGAGATTTCACACACACCATAGATCTTTCTCTATCTTGGTCTTAATCATGTGGTTGGTGAGTGATCGCTAGACAAAGGTGATGTTAGCCTTTTTATTTGGAGATTCAGTGAGGGTCATTGATCTTTGTCTTTTCAAGTCATGATCTTGCGGTTGGTGATAAGTCTCAAAATGAACCATGAGTCAAGTATTTCATTCAGCGACTCAGATATTACATTGTCGCACAATCTCCAGATAGACCTTGGGTCAAGACATGGTTTACTTTTTTTCTTGGTCGCAAGATCTTTGAATGCACTTGAGGTTAAGTTAAGGATCTCAAGATTAAGCCCGAATCGTTGATCGAGTTCCTTTTAAGTTATGATTGTACGGCTGGGGTGTAATCTCATGAAGAATTGATAAAGTACAGAAGGATTGCAAGACTTGGAAAGGATCATAGATCAGGATCGAGATGAGTGGTTGGTGCTTAATCTCACAATGAATTGGTGATGTCATGATATGTCTGGAGATATAGTGCAGACTGTAGAACTTGTTTAGATTGTGTGCTTGGCGTGAGATCTCGAAATGAACTCAAGGGTTAAGAAATGTTCTGGTGACTTGGAGATATCTTTAGTTATGTAATATCATAATAAACCCATGGTTTTTGAGACCACATTAAGTTATTCAGTGATGTCTCTTTCTCGCACAATCTCCATATTTGACTCGAGTTAGGGTTAACTTCTCGAGGTTATACTTTTCCCTTTATTTGCAAGATCTCCAGATGGACTAAGGGTTAAGTAAAATGTCTCAATATTAAATGAGGGTCATTGATGTAGATTAGGATCTAGGGCTGGCGCGTGATCTCAGAAGGAAATGAGAAAGTACAGAAAGATTTAGAAATTTAGCATAGGTCATCAATCTGGACAAAGATGTTCGATTGGTGTGTGATCGCTGGATAAAGATGAGGTCAGATCAAGCATTGGGAGATTTAGCAAGGGCCATTGATCAAGTTTCCATTCTAATTTGATCATGTGGTGTACACGTAATCTCAGAACTAACTTAGGGTAAAGTGAAAAATTCTGCAACTTTTAGTTTCTTTAGTCGCGTGATCTCTAAGTGACTTAAGGTTAAGTTGAGGTAAAGGCTGAGTCAGGTTTCTAGAGATTCAACGTGATGCTACCACGTGTTTCCAAGGATAGATGAATCTAAAGGCTTGCATGTGATCTCGCAGTTTGACCCCCAGGCCATGAATTCATCCAACGATTCAGAGACTACGTTATCTCTAAATCTCCAGATAGACTCAGAGTTAAGAAAATTTACCCATGGTTGAGTTTAAGGTTTACACATATTTAATCATGGCCATTCACTAAGATTAAGATCTATGGCCTGTGCTTAATCTCACAATGTGACTAGAGTTAGATGATGGATTCAGCAACTTGGAGATAAGAAGAAATCGGCTGACTAGAGTTCAAGGCTAGTTCAAAGTAGGTTAAGGGCCGAAGTTAGAAATAAAGTAAATATCAGAAAAGTTTAGAAAGAACGTGTGACTGGCGTAAAACCTCAAAGACAAAGAGATTAAAATATATCCATTGAGGCATTACATCTGAAGGCCATGTGTCCCTGGTGGGTCCTAAGTAATGCCAAGGTAATGAAGTTAAAGACAAAGAAAGTATTGAGAAGATCCGACGGCAGGCATAAAGGCTCAAAGGGAAGATGCACAGGATCTACTCATTGAGGCATTGCGCCTTGCTCCCGCGTGTCCAATCTAATCATGAGCTTGGGTAACTTAAGAGGATCTACATATATGTTTTAAAGTTATGCAACGGCTAGATCTCAACTATCCAAATTATTGTCCACACCACCTATGACCATTATAAGTGTAATTTGAATATTTAATTCTTTGACTCAGAGGGTTTCATGGCAGTGGACTCATATATTTGATCTCAGAGCTATAAATGTTGTGATATGATCTTATGGATTGATTCTAAAAAGTTGTTGAAGACCAGAGGGATACAAATCTGATATGTGGAGATGCATTCATGTCCAGAATTGATAGATAGAGTTTTATAATTAGAGGATAAGTGCATACAACAGTGCCTGGTCATTTCTGCATTTATGTGAGCTACTTTCAGAGTCATCCTTGGGAATTATTTGACCTTAGGGTACTGTGCTCACATCCATGGATTAGGGAAAATTGATTGCAAATCAGATTTTCACAGATTGAAGAGAAGAGATAGGGCTTCAACTTGACAATAGAATTAAATACTTGACATGATTGGTTGTAAACCCTAACCCTAAATGGTCTAAATCTTGTAGCATTCTTGTTCCTATAAAATAATATTCAAGACCATTTAGAAAGGGCTGGAGAAATGGGAAAGTAGAAGGAATTAGGCTTATATTTATTTCTAATCTAGGATATAGTAGATATATTTCAGATTGTATTAAGATAGGATTAAAAGTTCTTTCCTCTTTTGCATATTTTTATATTGCATATTTCCTTGTCATACTAATTTAGGAACTAGTTTCATCATAATTAATATAAGTTGTTTCAGATTTGAGTCTCTCCTTTATGTTATCAATTGAGTTGTAAGTTTTTTGGCTTACTGTATAAGTCCAAGTTATGCATATGTGTATTCCATAGGTATTTGATTTTAGATCAAATTAAAATCCTTTTTATATTACATTGATTCTACCTAGATATCTACTTAAGGATCTTGTAGTGTGTAATCTAAGATTTCTTAAGTTTATGGCTTTCAATCTTTTCCAATACGGTTTTTGAGTTTCAGTATTGTATTTAGGATCTAGCCCAAAGTTAAGGCACTGATCTAGGATTAGTATTTCTATTGAAATATATATCTGAAGTGATTTGGTTATGTTCTGTCCCACAAAATTTAATCAAATTCAGTACCATAGCTCTTTACTTTTTGTTGGTAATCAAATTGTTTATTTTCACTTTAACTCTAAAATGCCCAAATATTAAAGAAACAATCGAATACAACAGTTGGGAAATGTAACTGTGTAACTAATTTCCCTCTAAATTTGAAGATATAGTTCCCTTAAGTGATTAATCTTTATTGAATTTTGTTCTTTCCTATTTTAATGGGGGTTTTTTCTTAACTTGAGAACAGAAGAGGTAATCCAAACTAAGCTTAGACAGGAACTAGCTTAGGCAAATAGATTCAGCTTTCTATCTAGCCAATCTTAAGACTTTATCAATCATATAAGATCCTAAAATTGGTAATGTAGTGGTAAATAATGAAGATGCAAATGCAAAACTGAAAGATCGATGATAACATAACAAAGATGAATCAATCTATTTCATAAGAACATTTCTCATAATTTATGAATGGCACCCAAATATCCCCTCAATTAACTGTATAAAATCATAATATAAAACTTCAGTTTAATCTTGAACTGTAAATCCAATTTAAAGAAACATTCAAATTGACACAAAGATAAATGCAATGGAACAGTTAAAACATTGACATTCAGACATGAACGAATTTGACTCATCAAAAATGAAGTTCTTCACATAAAAATCTAGCCGACCTTTCTATTGATTTTCAAAATAGTACATATAGATCTTAGTGTTTGACCATTACAAAAAGGGTAACCGAAACGGTTCAACTTCTCTAACCAGAAATGATAAACAAACATTTATCTGTTACAAGCTCTATCAAAATTTAGTATAAGAGGGAATATATTTATGCTTCCATTTTCTTCCCCTTACCTAATTTCACCCTATAGGCGGTAAAAGCTATGATGATTGGGATAAGCTCTTCATGTCTATTGATATAGACATTTGTATATATGATGAGCCATCAGGAATGATCTTTGGCCAGAATCTCAACTGCATCTACCCGATCTTTCATCTCTTCCATGGCTTTATAGATGTACCCACTCAACTATTGGAGTTCTGGTACCTTATCCAGGTGAGAGGAAGACTGTTCTACCAATTTATCTACATAATGGGAGAAATAATTTTGCATGTTAGTCACTCTAATCATATCTTTTCCTTGACCACTTATCTATGACACTGTGTGAAGACCTTGGAGGAGTTAGAAATCTTTGTTATGTTCTTTGATTTTGATGTTTGTCTATTGTAACCCTCCTTCATTTTGGATGATCATCTCAATTTTAAATTCTAGACTTTGAAGCCATTCAATTAAAGGCTCATCTCCTTTCTGCAAGATCTTGGCCTTTATTGCCTCTTTAGTCTTCATTTTGACTACTATATGCAGCATTACTATGCACTCTTGACACTTCACTCTTTCCAATGTGAGAGTCTGCAAATTCTTATTATTATTGTTTCTTTCCTTTTCCAACTTTAGGAGAGTATCACCCAGCTGCTCAATACCTACAAGCCCTTCAGATTTGAGTCTCTTGATCCACCTTTTACCAATTTTCCCAAAGTGTCTGTCTTCTTGCAACTTGGCAATGATGGCTTGATTCTCTACAGCATTGGGGTTAAAAGTGGTTTGGGCACTAGGAATGCTTACAATTGGAATAACTAACTGCCTGATAAAATTAGTCAGTTCATTGACTTCTGCTTTAAGTTGTACTTTAGTAGTCTTAAGCTCCTCAAGCTCTTCTTCAATTACTACATTAGTTTATTTCCACCAATCCACCTTGGTATCATGATGAGCTAACCCTATATCAAATGACTGTAGTTCAAAATCAAAAGCAGTTAAATCTTAAAACTTTCCCTCCTTTGTAGGCTTTGCTACCTCCATGGTGAAGTGCCCAGTTTCTGGATCTTGGCCTAATGTAGACAACATCTTCACTTTCTTCACCTTGCTCACTGTGGTACTGGACTATAAGACCTGTGAAAGAGTATCCTTGTTGGGATCTCCTTCTTCTATCCTCTTTCTTTTGCACTCTAGAGTTTTCTCTATCCAAGACTCGGCACTAGTAACTTTGGTGGCAGAGACCAATTCTTCTATAAACAACTTCTTGATGACCGGAGGAGTATATTTTGGTCTAGAAGCAAATGGATTTATTGAGGTAGGAGAAGAGGAAACTAATTTAGTGACTTGAGCAACTTCCTGTTGCTTTTCAACCTCTTCATTTGATTTTGTGGTTGCAGTACTAGAACTTTCCTCACCCACATCTGCTATAATGGGGGACCCTCACCTTGGAGTGTCTTGGATCGAGGTATCACCTTGTGTATCCAAAGTGCTAGCTTTGACTGGTTGCTTTGATTCTAAACTTTTAATGGGTTCGCTCGTAGGCTTGATCGGATCTGTGGAAACTGCTTCTTCTGTTGAACCAATAATAAGAAGCGAGCCATCTCACCATGTCTTTTCTAGTGGAACTTCCTTCTCAAGAGGTTCATCGCCTCCTCCTACTAGTTGAGATAGCTCTTTAGCTATGGTTGGGATAGTCACTAGGATGATGCTGGAATGTTCACGGTCACTTTTGTAGGATTTTTTTGAGGAGGCTTCCTTTCCTACCTCTTCCTGCTGCCCGTCGTCCATTGGATCCATTGCTTTGTTCTTTTGTAGATTCCACCCATCAAGGTCTGCAAGTCATCATTGGCTTGACCTAGCATGGGCTCAAAGCTTATAGGGAGGGGCTTAATCTTCTCCATGTATGTATTATCATACATATGATGGCCATCATCTTCTACGCCCCCAACTTCAATCTTAACATTGAACCTTTTTACTTGTTCAATAGTTAACCTTGCATAGAATCTATCTCTACTTTCTAGATCATCCTTGTAGTTGGCCCAATAGTCTTCTATGTCATCTGTGTGATGAATGGTGTCACCCATTTGCAATTAATCTCTAGCGTAGTTCACAGGATCATACTGGGGTCTCAGGGAATCATATGTTTCCAATTGAAACTTCTTCAAGAATGCTTTCAAAGCATTCTTTGCATCAAACTAAGATGCACAACTGTAGGCTCTAATAGTCATGGGGAAGTCATAGCCTTTCTTTTTGGTGCCTGCACAGACCAGGTTCACTTGGAATTCTTGCCTCATCACTTCAACCAGCACAATCATTTTGTTAGGATACCTGGGCAGCTTCAAGGGGAAATCATCAAATCCTGCAAGAGGAATATATGAGAAATTTGCAAATTGGATAAAATAACCCCCAAATTGGCTGATGAATGCCATGGCTTCTAGAGAAAATTCCTTTCTGGAAACCTTGTAACTCCCTGCATAGTCTCATTGTGAATGCATCATTAACCTTGATATACTCAATATAACTGTTATGTAATTACAAACAGGGAAAGAATTCATAACTTTTAACATCCTCTGGGATTTCTTCTATCCTAAGAAGCCTCGGCCATATTTGAATTGTAGCTAAGATGTATAAGAAAATTGAAGACATATAGAACTCATTCTGATACTTAGCTCTATTTAAGGTGTCTCAAAGATTTTTTCTTACCATGTGAGCCCAATCAATGAAATTATGCTGGGAGAAAATCACCTAGACTAGGAAGAAATGGTGCTCAACAAAATTAAGTGTGTCACTCTCACCTCTGATCCTATGGAGAAACACTAGGATGTCTACAATTTATGGCTTCAAGTTCATTCCATACATTATTTTAGGCAACTTTCCCTCGATGCTCCTCAGTGCTTGGAACCATGTTTTCATTATTTACTTCCTCCATACCATCTTCTTTGCTCCATACTTAGTGACCGCCCAGCTGTAGCTCATCTCTGAGTATTCAAATTTCTCTGGAATATGAAGGGAGTTCTGAATGGAGTCTCTATCAATAGAGAGAAGCACTATATTATTTGGAAAAAGAATCTACTTAGTATCATTATTGTAACGGGCTATGCATTCATGAACGAGCTCTGGAGCCTAAATTGCAATAGGAAAGTCGGTGGCTTCGACTAACCCACTCTCTCCTTCAACTTCTCAGTAACAAGATGCATCCTTTTTTCCTTCAATCTATTCTGGAAGCTCTACCTGTAAAAGAACTTCAGAGAGGTATCTGTGATTATGTTTCATTCAGATGCAATACCATCCAACCCATCAAATCCCATGAATCTGGTGGCCATTGATGATTTGATTCGAGAACCAGGAATTTATCTCAACAATATGAAAACAAGAAGGAACTATCGCAGGGGGTTTTAATTTAGGCAATTTGACATACAGATGGTAATTCTTTTTTACAACACTTCATTGATTTTATAACTTCCAACTTTTTACCGTTAATAACCGACTTCCCGTGCCACATGAGTGAAAAGACTTAAGCATTTATGAAAAAGTTTGTTATGAAGAAAAATGACTTTATTGGAATTAATTACCTTACCTCTACGGGCTGTTAGAAAACATATTTTCACTTTGGATAAGTATAACGGTAACTTTCTGGGGGCGGCAGATAATTACTTTTCCGCTTCTCTTTTGGCGGAGAAATGCTTTTGGAGCTCTCCCTACTCAGAAATCTGCCAAGGAGGAGTTTTAGCCTATTACAATGCTAAAATAATATGTGAAAGTTTTATCTGCTTTCTTTATGCCTTAAGTCACCTCATAGGTTGATTTTTCTTTAGAAATCGTGCGTATAACAATTTGGCTGAAAATGCATCTTGCGGGTCAAAACCCGCCTTTTGGAGTAGTGAAGAAGCTATTTTCTTCTTTTCCATCAATAAGCTTTTATCTTAGATTCTTCATCATTTAATCATTCCTCTTACCCGTAGGGATTCATTTTGAGTGCAATAGTATTTCTAGCCCCAAATTATCTATTTCCCACTTCTACTGACCGCTGATACTTTTAAAATTGTCAACTGTAGAAAAAACACTCTACAGGTGGTTATCCACCAAGGAGAAGCTCAGAACCAATTTTCTGCCAATGTGACAAAAATAAGTATCAAAGCTAAAGATTTCAAAATCACATAAAATCAATGTTAGAAACCTCCAAATTGTGACCTTTATCAGATTTGTGAGCTTAACCTACGCAATATGACATGATCTTGGATTAAAAAAACCCTGGGCTTACAAAGGAGAAGTCAATTTGGGAAAATCCGATAAAGGTCTCCTAGCCTAAAGGAAAAACTAGACTTAGACTCAAGACTTACATAATGATTTTAAGACCATCACTACACATAAAACATGCATTTTTCTCTAAAGGTATTCAGAACAAAAATGGGGCAATAGTTGGCTTTTTCTGGGGACTTGGGCATTCACATGTACAATCAAGGAACTCAAGTCTCTGGTTTTGCAAAGCTCACTAAAAAGGAGGCTCACAACAAAAATAAGGAAAAGCATAGAAAGGAAACAAGGAAAGGAAATCTAACTAAGGAAAACAAAAATAGGAACTAAATGTAACTATTGTACAATATAGGGTTACCTATTTTAGATTCAGATCTGGTTCAGGTTCAAGTCCTGCCCATTGTATGTTAGGAGTAGTGCCTCACCATCTAGATAAGTCAGCTTAAAATAATTCTTCTCAAATGCCTGATGAATTTTGAAGGGCCCTTTCCACAGTGTCTCACATTTTCCATGCATATCTTTAGGTGCCCTACATTTTTCCCATAGCCGCACCATATCTCCTTCCATAAATTTTTGAGGTATGCTTTTTTTATCAAACAAATTCTTCACATGCATTTTATGTCATGTGATGTGATCTACCATTTTCTCCCTTTCCTCTTCAAGCTTGTTTAATTATATGATTCTCTTTTCTAAACCATCTTCATATATACCATCTTTTACTGTTGTCCTCAATTTGCAAGTCACCAATTCCAACGATAATGCAATACTCACTTCAATTCCATAGACAAGTTCAAAGGGGGAAATGCCAATAGCTCTTTTGGGGGTCACCCTATCTTCCCAGAGTGCTTCATGAGTTTTCTTATTCCAGGTTCTCTGATTATCTGCTATGAGCTTCTTCATAATATTTACCAAGTTCTTGTTGCTAGATTCAGCCTAACCATTTCCTTGTGGGAAATATTCAGATGACTGACTGATCATAATGCCATACTTGAAAAAAAATTCAGTAATTTCCCAAGAAGAAAAATATGTGGCATTATCCATTACTAACTTGATAGGTACACAAAACCTCACCAAGATGTTTTATTTAATAAACTCACATACCACTTCGGAGGTAGTTCTCTTAGTTTCTTTCACCTCCACCCATTTTGTGAAGTAGTCTATTGCAATGATTATATAGGTATGGCCCGCACTAGATGTGGGATTTATAGGGCCAATAAAATCAAGACCCCACTGCTGAAAGGGACCTTCAATTATCACTGGTCTAAGGGGAAGAGCTGCTAGATGTGGCTTTCCAGTAAACATTTTGCACTTCTCACATCTTTCTACCCAATGATATGCATCCTTAAACATTCCCGACCAATAATAGCACTGTCTCAATATCTTGAATGTCTTAATCGATGAAGAAAAGTGTACCCCACAAGCTTCCTCATGGAACACCTTCAACAGTTTCTTTTGTTGTTGTTTATCTACACACCGGAGGAAAGTCCCATCTATGGACCTCTTATACAACCTATCCTCCCAAATAACATATTTAGAGGCTTTCAGCTTTAAATCTCTTCTTTGTTTCAGAGTCAATCCTTTGGGGCACTCCCCATACACCAGATAATATACAATATTTTTGAACCACGAGTCTTGCATACTCACTACCAAAACCAATTGTGTCACTTCAGGATCTTTGTCCACTTGATTTTCTGCCATTTCTTTGCACAGTGCATTTCCCCTCACCAACTTGGTGGGTTTAATTTCTATGTCATATTCATTTGTCTTAGCCACCCATGCTCCTCTTTTATTACATCCCACATCTTGTTGAGTTAATACACTTTTTACTGCAATGTCAGGCACATATACAAGGGAGTGAGAGTGTAAAATATAGAATCTAAAATTCTTTAAAGCCTTTACTACTGTGAAAGCATGTTTCCCAATCTGAGAGTATTTCAACTCATGATTTTTCAGAGGTGTGCTCATAAAGGAAATAGGAGCTTGAACCCCTTCCTCATTTTTTCTGTATGAGAATAGATGACAAAGTATGCTCAGAGGAGTAATAATAAATTATGAAATCTTCCTTGTAATTTGGGTGACACAAAACTGGGGCATTGGCTATGGCGTTCTTAAAATTTTTGAAGGCTTGTTTGCCAGGGTCATTCCACTTAAAATTCACATTCCCTTTCATCATATCCACTATACATTTAGTAATTTCTAAAAAATCTGGGACAAACCTTCTGAGAAAATTTACCTGACCAAAAAATTATTTTACTCCAGTCTTATTTACAGGTAAGCTCAGTTGCTGGATTGCTCTAACCCTTTCTAGATGAATTCTTATACCTTCTTGAGAAACGATGTGTCCCATTAATTTCCCTTCAGTCACATAGAAGACTGACTTCTTGGGATTCAAAGAGATCTCATCCTCTCTACACCTTTACAAAACTCTCCTCAAATCCTTTATGTGATCTACTCTTTTTCTAGAAAACACCGTAAGATCATCTAGATACATACCAATTATTTTATTTTTCATATCACTAAAGGAAAGATCCATACCTCTCTAAATGGTGGCCCCAGCATTGATCAACCCAAATGGTATTCTATGATAAACAAAAGTGCCACATGGAGTAGTGAAGGACATTTTGTGTTGATTTACTTTTTCCACCTCTATCTAATTATACCCTGAGAAGCTGTCCAACATGGACATCATCTCAGCTCTAGCCATGGTCTGGAATAGGTGTTTCATGTTGGGAAGAGTGTAATTATCCTTCAAGGAAGGCTAATTAAGGTTTCTAAAGTCCACACAGATTCTTATTTACCCATTTTTCTTTCTCACAGGCACTATATTTTCTACCCAGGTAGAATGATGGATAGGATATATGATCTTAGCCTTAAGCATTTTATCAACTTCCCTAAATATCGCATCAGCAACCTTGGGGTTATAATTCCTTTGTCTTTGCCTAAATGGATCATTTTTGGGTTTTAGGGGAACTAGATGTTTGAATCTTCCATCCATGAAGATTTTTAAACATTCATAACTCCACGTGAAGACATCCTGGTATTCTAGGAAGAGTTTTCTGGCCTCTTCCCTTTCTTCCTTAGTACAAAATTTCCCAATTTTGATCATCTTAGGGTCTTTCTCACTTCCAATGTTTATCCCTTCATATTCGCCAGTGGTAGGACCTCTCTCAATCCTCTTCTTTTTAACAAAGGTATCATGCCTATTGAAAATTTTTTCAAGTGTGACCAAATGAGGAGGGATAATATTACCTTGCAAATGGATGATACCTGACTTATCTTTCCTCTTTTTTTCATGACAATCTCCTTTATGTCTACTAGGAACATCCTTATGAAATTCACCAACACTCTCTAAAAAGAGAAGGAGATTCTGGTCATCTTCAACCACTTTCCAGTCTTCTACATTGTCAGGTACAGATGATCTATACACCACCTCTATTTGATACTTCTTATCTTTGAAATCTGGGTGAGGGAGGAGAAATGAGGTTGATACTGCTAAGGATTTTGCCTTAGAATTCAACTCTCTTGGCACAGATTCAATAAAGAATGCATCTAAGGCTTCAATTTTGTCCCATACCCTGTTCTTGTAGTTTTTTAATCTATGATTCTTCACAGAGTATTGATTTTTAACTTGGTGCACAATTAACTCAGCATCACCTCGAGCTCTTAGGATTTTCACACCTTTCTCTTTTGCAGCAATAATTCCTAAAAGCAGGGCCTCATACTCAGCTATGTTATTGGTGTTCCCAAACTCCAATTTGTAAGCTATGGGCTCACATTCTCCATCTGGCGATATTAGAACTAAGCCTGCACCAAATCCTGACGATGCACAGCTACCATCAAACTCAAGAGTCCAAATTTGTGGTGACGTTTCTTCAGTGGAAGACTGATTTTTCTCCTCTCCAGGTTTGACTTCCTCATCATGATTATCAATAAATAGCATGTAGTTACCAAATTCTAATTCTTGGTACAGAATTTGGGCTTTGGGGTCATCAGATTTTAGTATTGTGTGTTAGTAATAACTGAGAGGGGGGGTGAATTAGTGGCCTCAAAAATTTATCCAATTTAATCCACCAATCAATACTTCTTCAATTATTAAGTCCCTACAAGATGCATGCCTTTGAAATACTTGAAACAAATAATTGTCTGTCGGTTTACCTTGTCTATCCTTATTCTCCTTGATAACTGACAAGCAGTAAACTGTATTTACCGATACTCAGTAAATATGCAGAGTATACCAATCAATCCATAAATACATATGTATAATGTAAAACAATAAAGTAATGAACCATACACGTATAACATAAGGATTTTAATGTGGAAACCCTGTTAAGGGAAAAACTAATGGGACCAGTACCCCAAATTTTCACTCTTTTGAAGTGAGCCCTATTAGGAGCCAACCCTGTTAAAGGTTACAAATACACTATTAAGTGCGACCTTGTTAGAGTATTTTTATACATAGGTTTTCACTTAGTATCTGGCATCTACGCTACCATCCTTGAATCAGTCTCATGACTGTCAATAGGCTTTATGCAAATCTTACTACCATCCTTGAATCAGCCTCCTTCTTAGACTGTCAAT
>MU227244.1:10312265-10346863 GCA_018584345.1 Thuja plicata | reverse complement strand
GCTACTATCATGAGTCAACCTTCTGGTAATCTGTTAGGATATACCTCAATTACAAAAGACTGTTAAGTCCTGCTCTGTTAAGAGACTTAATGCTTCAATGGTTAAACTGAAACAAAATGGCCTGTTTATAATGCAACTGAATTGTAGATTTTTAGATCTATTTACTTACAATATCTTTCTAATAAATGTATCAATACAATTCCTTTGTACTTAAATCTTTCTTCTCTTTGATGCTGTGCTTTTCTATTCGTCAGTGTCTGCAGAATTCTTTAGCTCTCCCTCAGCTTGATTGATCAGGATTGCATGAAGTTAATCCTTCATCAGTTTCTCTTCAGCATCTTGTTTCAGTTCACTCCCCTATGTATCTGATTTCTTGCTTGCATCCCATCAAAGTGAATTATGCTTGTCTCTTATATAGACATGATGTTCCTTAATTCTAGGTTCTTGATTCTTGATTCTTGGCGTGAAAAACAATCCAGCCAAATTGATTTATGGCTTTAACTCCTGATTTATCTCGTAGTTATCTTCTTGCCAACTATACAAATCATCTACTTAACCATGGTTGAATAAAACAAATCAAACAACCAGTTAAGTCTATCCTTTAGCTCTGCCAGCTATATATTTTGTCATTTTTTGATCTCTCTGTTCTGTCAGTCAACTCTGCAGTTCGTCGCCGGTGACAACTGTCAGTTCCGTCGGTGTCTCTTTAGTTAGCTTTGGGATCTCCATTCGTCGGGCATCATTGGATCTTTCTCATCGGGCAACACTGTGTTTATCTCGTCAGGCATCCTTTGATTCTTCTTCATCAGGAAACACTGTCTTCTACTCATCGGGCATCACTGTGACTTTATCTCTATCTTTATCGATGGTGTGCACTCCATCGATGTAGTCTGTCACTTAGTGAATACTTGACTTTTATGCATTGCTGAAAGCATAACCTTTATCCCATTGATTCTTTGAAGTCTTTGGCATTATGTATATGACCATATAGATGATATCAATTTGACATCAATGACAATACAAACCATTAACTGATTTAATGTCTTGCATCATCTTCAACTTAATATAGTGAACCATTTAATTAGTTACATGTCATCATTGTGAACTTTTCTTTCTCTTCAAGAACCCATTTTATCTTTTTTTTACCTACTGGGATCAAATCTTGAGACCAATCCAGCTTTATTTCTCCTCCTAGATCCCTACAAAAACTCCTTAAAAACAAATCATAACTAGCAAGTATATCAGCAACCAAGATAGTTAGCAACATTTTCTTCTCAGGGTGTGCTACTAAAGCCACTTGGGGATCTTTGATTTTCCCAATCAAAGGGACCTCTTTAGTATCCATGGAGTAGCATCTACCATGGGCTTTAGTGAGAGTGAGACCTAGAGCCTTAGCTACAGTTGATGGCATCACATTGTCTGAGGCACCAGAGTCTATTATATAATTACTTAAATTGCAACCATTAATAAACAATGACACAGAGAAAGGGTCAGGCTTTCACCCCGGGGAAGTAGCAAAAATAGATGACTCTCGCTGCTCAAATAGACCTGCCAAAATAGACTCATCTTCTACTGAAGCTATGACATTTTGGTTTAAATCCTGGGTCCCTCCTTTACAAAATTCCACTAATTTTTGCAACTCTATAGGATTAGACTTAAGATAGTCTATGGGAGAAATAGAAATTCTAGAATCTTTACAGAATTGAATAATGTCAAAAGAATTTTGTTCCTTATCCGATTGCAAAAATTTCACTCCTTGGTTAGCATCTTTAGAGAAACAAGTAGACACCTCGTTAACTTTTGGTGGAGGTGTGGAAACAAGGACTTTATCTTTCTGAATCTAGGTTAATACTACATAAGATGTTCCATCTATAGTAGCATAACATGCCGCATCTCATTCTGAATCTGATATGTACTCAAAAAAATAAGTTTTTAGAGTCGCCATGTGAGCACAAATCTAGTTCAACTCCAAATACTCCAGCATTCCATTCATCTATTTGATGCATATGCCAGGCACGAGCCACATCGGGGCAACTTTCTCCATCATGATATGTTGTTAGGTGAAAAGCACACATGTTTCCCCTTTTGGGAGGAGCTTCTATGGCTAGCCTTTGTTGTGGAGCTGTCAATTGTAATTTTTTTCCACCAGTATTTCTCATATCACTATTTCTTCCAAGCTGATCTTGAAAATTTCACTAGTAAGGATTGTTAAATCTGGGAAGTTGTCTTTTGAAATAAATGAACTCATTGGATAATTTTTGGATCATCTCATCTCTAAAAGGAAACTAAGTGTGAGGAAAATAGTTCCCTGCACTAAACTCCCGAGAAGAGGATCATGCAAATTCAGATTTAACCATTATCAATTATAGAATGATAATACAATAACATGCATACATAGAAAAATGAGAATGACACAAATGATTTACCCTGGGGAAAACCTTTCGGTAAAAAACCCCAGCACTCCAAAACCTGCACAATGTATTAATCAAAACTATTACTGTTTACAATACACTTGCAATGCAAGTTCTTCCAGGAGATAATCGACACTTGAAGACAAATCCGGCAGCATAACAGCATACCAACAATACACTGACTTCTCTTTTTTGATTTGCAACCCTAAAAAATTCTTATATCATGCGCTTCCCTTTTTAGGGCAACTTCCAAAAGGCAGTCGTATTAGGTTTTTACTATTCTCTAAGAAAATAGGAACCCAAAAAAAAATCAGTTGCAGAAGAGTGTATAGTACTCAACATGATTAGTTTCCACATGTCTTGCATGTCTTCACCCATCATCGAATCTTTCATAATTATCTCTTACAAATATTAATGACCATCATAGGAATCTGTCATAACTGTTTCAGTCATGATTACCTTACACATTGTCCAAAGTGCTGACATTTGGCAAATAACTAGATCCACCTAGACCAAGTTTGATCATCCTTTTCATCTTCCAAGTGGAGTGAAAACACAACATGTTCACTCAACTAAATGACAAAATGAATATCAAACTTAAATACATTATTTGCAAACAATTAATTATAAAAAAAATAATATCAAATGTAAGGAAATATACAAGGTTGAGACACATTATTCCTAACAATCTCATGATGTGGTATTGCTGGTACTAGCCCGAGTTTGTATGTCTCATTTCCACTTCCCTGTCGAGATCATGTGGTCTTCTAACTCTAAAGCAGTCCTCTGAGCGAGATCCAAATTGGTTGGGTTTGTCCTTCTTAAATCATAGTTGATATCAGGTGGCATAGCACTTATGAAAAATGTTTTCAAATTACCTGAAGTAGGTTGATTAGCTTCTAGGATACATTTAACAAGCTTGTTAAATTTAGCAACAAAATCCCTCATGCTTATAGAAGGCTCTTTTTTTATAGAAGTCGATTGTGTCAACAGAGCATGCTCATCTTCAGCAGTTTTAAATCTTCTTTCAAAAGTCATTCTCATAGAAGCCCAATCTGTAATAGAAGAGATAGGCAAGTGATGAAACCAATCTGATACACCCTATACAAGGGTCTCAACAAATAATCTGACTGCAACATCCTCCTCTCGTACTGCTAATATATTAATGGATGAAATGAAAGAAGCAATGTGTTCATCTGTAGATACTTTCCCATCTTCGGAGAATTTGGGAAAATTCTTCCTTGACCCTAAGGGAAGTGGGTTATTTGTTGCTAACTATAGTGGACCAACTGTGGCGGCCCAACGGACTTCCATAACTGCCCGAGGTAAATAAGGTGTTAGGTTTACAATAGGAGGAGAAACTACTCCGTGCAAGGTCAACACTTGGCAGGTGGTAGACAAAAGGGATGATTTATTAGGAGGCAAAGGAGGTCTAATTTTTCTCTTAGTATTTCTATTCTTTTGACAAGGTACTTCAAGTAGAGAAAAATCAATCTCTGCAAGTCTCTCAAAGACTAGATCTGTATCGCCTTCTTTCTTTACACTTCTAAGAAATCTTTTGGACTCTAGGATTTCCACTAATTTTGCAATCTAGCTTCACGCTCTGCTTGGCATTTTGCCCTTCTTAAATTCCTCCTTTGAATGGCTCTTTAAAGTGCTTCTACTCTCACTTCTTCTTGTTCAATCACTTGACTAGCGTTTCTATAATGCTCAGTATTTCTTGTATCAGGCAAAAGTATTCAGCGAGGAAATGATCTCCTCTTGATCGTCCTAGAATCCAAGGTTTGGCTGAAACACATGAATAACATTTTTATCGGGAAGCACCATCTTTCCTCATGATATTGCTTTTGGTATAGAAACTATTCATCTCCCAAACAGAGTCGCCAAAAATATGTTGGTAAACAAATTATTCTTTTTCACTTTAACTCTAAAATGCTCAAATATTAAAGAAACAATCGAATACAACAATTGGGAAATGTAACTGTGTAACTAATTTCCCTCTAAATTTGAAGGCACAACTCCCTTAAGTGATTATTCTTCAATGAATTTTGTTCTTTCCTAATTTAATGGGGGGTTTTTCTTAACCTGAGAACATAAGAGGTAATCCAAACTAGGCATAGACAGGAACTAGCTCAGGCAAATAGATTCAACTTTCTATCTAGCCAATCTTAAGACTTTATCAATCATATAAGATCCTAAAATTGGTAATGCAGTGGTAAATAATGAAGATGCAAATGCAAAATCAAAAGATTGATGATAACATAACAAAGATGAATCAATCTATTTCATAAGAACATTTCTCATAATTTATGAATGGCACCCAAATTTCCCCTCAATTAACTGTATCAAATCATAATACAAAAAGTTTCGGTTTAATCTTGAACTGTAAATCCAATTTAAAGAAACATTCAAATTGACAGAAAGTTAAATGCAATGGAACAGTTAAAACATTGGCATTTCGACATGAACAAATTTGACTTAGCAAAAATGAAGTTCTTCACACCAAAATTTAGCCGACCTTTCTATTGATTTTCAAAATAGTACATATAGATCTTAGAGTTTGACCATTACAAAAAGGGTAACCAAAATGGTTCAACTTCTCTAACCAGAAATGATAAACAAACGTTTATCTGTTACAAGCTCTATCAAAATTTTGTATAAGAGGGAATATATTTATGCTTCCATTTTCTTCCCCTTATCTAATTCGCCCTATAGGCAGTGACAGCTGTGATGATTGGGATAAGCTATTCATGTCTATTGATATGGACATTTGTATATCTGATGAGCCATCGTGAATGATATTTGGCCAAAATCTTAACCGCATCTACTCGATCTTTCATCTCTTCCATGGCTTTATAGATGCACCCACTCAATTCTTGGATTTCTGGTACCTTATCCAGGTGAGAGGAAGATTGTTCTGCCGGTTTATCTACATAATTGGAGAAATATTTTTGCATGTTAGTCACTCCAATCATATCTTATCCTTGACCACTTGTCTATGAATCTGTGTGAAGACCTTGGAGGAGTTTGAAATCGTTGTTCTGTTCCTCTTTGATTTTGATGTCTATCTGTTGTAACCCTCCTTCAACTTGGATGATCATCTTAGTTTTAAATTCTAGACTTTGAAGCCATTCAATTAAAGGCTCATCTCCTTTCTGCAATATCTTGGCCTTTATTGCCTCTTTATTCTTCATTTTGACTACTATATGCAGCATTACTATGCACTCTTGACACTTCACTCTTTTCGATGTGAGAGTCTACAAATTCTTATCAATATTGTTTCTTTCCTTTTCCAACTTTAGGAGAGTATCAACCAGCTGCTCAATACCTACAAGCCCTTCAGATTTGAGTCTCTCGAACCACCTTTTACCAATTTTCCCAAAGTGTCTTTCTTCTTGCAACTTGGAAATGATGGCTTGATTCTCTACAGCATTGGGGTCAAAAGTGGTTTGGGCACTAGGAATGCTTGCAATTGGAGTAACTAACTGCCTGATAAAATTAGTCAGTTCATTGACTTCTTCTTTAAGTTGTACTTTAGCAGTCTTAAGCTCCTAAAGCTATTCTTCCATTACTACATTAGTGGATTTCCACCAATCCACCTTGGTATCATGACAAGCTAACCCCATATCAAATGACTGTTGCTCAAAATCAGAAGCAATTAAATCTTCAAACTTGCCCTCCTTTGTAGGCTTTGCTACCTCCATAGTGAAGTGCCAAGTTTCTCGATCTTGGCCTAAAGTAGACAACGTCTTTGATTTCTTCACCTTTCTCACAGTGGTACTGGACTATAAGGCCCATGAAAGAGTATCCTTTCTGGGAGCTCCTTCTTCTATCCTCTTTCTTTTGCACTCTAGATTGTTCTCTATCCAAGACTCAACACTAGTAACTTTGGTGGCAAAGACCACTTCTTCTATAAACAACTTCCTAATGACCAAAGGAGTAGATTTTGGTCTGGAAGAAAATGGATTTATCAAGGTAGGAGAAGAGAAAACTAATTTAGTGACTTGAGAAACTTCTTGTTGCTTTTCAACCTCTTCATCTGATTTTGTGGCTGTAGTAATTGAACTTTCCTCACCCACAGCCACTATAATGGGGGACCCTTGCCTTAGAGTGTCTTGGATCGAGGTATCACCTTGTGTATCCAAAGTGCTAGCTTTGACTGGTTGCTTTGATTCTAAACTTTTAATGGGTTCGGTCGTAGGCTTGACCGGGTATGTGGAAACTGCTTCTTCTGTTGAACCAATAATAGGAAGCGAGCCATCTCCGCATGTCTTTTCTAGTGGAACTGCCTTCTCAGGAGGTTCATTGCCTCCGCCTACTAGTTGAGCTGGCTCTTTGGCTACGGTTGGGATAGTCGCTGAGGATGATGCAGGAGTGTTCACGGTCACTTTTACAGGAGTTTGTTGAGAAGGAGACTTCCTTTCTGACCTCTTCCTTCTGCTCGTTGTCCATTGGATCCATTGCTCTATTATTTTGTAGATTCCACCCATCAAGGTCTGCAAGTCATAAATGGATTGACCTAGCATGGGTTCAAAGCTTATAGGAAGGGGCTTAATCTTCTACATGTATGTATCATCATACATATGCTAGCCATCATATTCTACGCCCTCAACTACAATCTTAACTTTGAACCTTTTGACTTGTTCAATAGTTAACCTTGCATAGAATCTATCTCTTCTTTCTAGGTCATCCTTGCAGTTGGCCCAATAGTATTCTATGTCATCTGTGTGATGAATGTTGCGACCCATTTGCAAGTAATCTCTGGCGTAGTTCACAGGATCATACTAGGGTCTCAAGACATCATATGTTTCCAATTGAAACTTCTTTGAGAATGCTTTCAAAACATTCTTTGCATCAGACCGAGATGCACAGCTATAGGCTCCAATAGTCATGGGGAAGTCATAGCCTTTCTTTCTGGCGCCTGCACAGATCAAGTTCACTTGGACTGCCTTCCTCATCACTTCAACCAGCATAATCATGTCATCAGGATACCTGGGCAGCTTCAAGGGGAAATCATCAAATCTTGCAAGATGAATATATGAAAAATTTGCAAATTGTGTTATGTATGTGGAGCCTAATTAGACTCAGTTTCTTTCTGTGCAGTTTCCCCCCTAGACATATCTATTTGGGCCACATGCTCGGGGTCCTGGGGCAGGGCCCCAGGGGGGGTCAAGGGGTAGAGCCCCTTGTGGGGTCCTGGGGCAGTGCCCCAGGCGGGGTCAACCATTGATTTTCTATTAGTCAGAGTATTTTTTGCCCTAATTAGGTTAGGTCAAATATGCTTGTGAAAAGGTCTTAGGGTTTTGACATTTTCATTTGGTATGAGGGATTTTTTGTAGCTTCTTGTGACGGTATTCAGTTGCAGGTTTCAGATTGTAATTGCTGGATAATAATAAAAATATTGGACTCACTATTGGTGGACGTAGCCCAGGGATTAGGTGAACCACATTAAATCTCTGTGTCATTTGTGTTCTCTTCCGTGTTTATATTTGCATTATTCTGCTTATTATTATAACAAATTGGATAAAATATCCCCCAAATTGGTTGATGAATGCCATGGCTTCTGGAGAAAATCTCCTTTCTGGGCAACCTTGTAACTCCCTACATAGTCTCATTGTGAATGCATCATTAACCTTGACATACTCAATATAACTGTTATGTAATTGCAAACAGGGAAAGAATTTGTAACTTTTAACAACCTCCAAGAATTCTTCTACCCTAGGAAGCCTTGACCAAATTTGAATTGTAGCTAAGATGTACAACAAAACTGAAGACATATAGAACTCATTCAGATACTTGGCTCTATTTAAGGCATCTGAAAGATTTTCTCTTACCATGTGAGCCCAATCAATGAAATTATGTTGGGAGCAAATCACCTGGACTAGGAACAAATGGTGCTAAACAAAATTAAGTGTGTCACTCTCACCTCTAATCCTATGGAGCAACACCAGGATGTCTACAATTTCTAGCTCCAGGTCCGTGCCATACAGTTTTTTAGGCAACTTGCCCTTGGCACTCCTCGGCCCTTGGAACCATGTTTTCATTATTTCCTTCCTCCATACTCTGTGACCGCCTGGCTATAAGTCATCTTTGAGTATTCAGCTTGCTCCGGAATATGAAGGGAGTTCTGAACGGAGTCTCTATTGATAGAGAGCAACACTGTGTTATTTGGAAAAAGAATTTTCTTAGTATCATTATTGTAACAGTCTATGCATTCACGAACGAGCTCTGGAGCCTGAATTGCAATAGGAAAGTCAGAGGCTTTGACTAACCCGCTCTCCTTTAACTTCTCAGTAACGAGATGCATCCTTTCTTCCTTCAATCTATTCTGGAAGCTCCGCATGTCGAAGTACTTCAGAGAGGTATCTTTGATTTTGTTCCATTCAGACACAATATTGTTGAACCCGTCAAATCCCATGAATCTAGTGGCCATTGATGATTTGATTCGAGAACCAGGAATTTATCTCATCAATATGAAAACAAGAAGCAACTATCACCAAGGGTTTTAATTCAGGCAAGTTGATAAATAGATGGTAATTCTTGTTTACAACACTTCATTGATTTTATAAATTTCAACTTTTTACCGTTAATGGCTGACTTCCCGCGCCACATGAGTGAAAAGACTTAAGCATTTATGAAAAAGTTTGTTATGAAGCAAAACAACTTTATCTGAATTAATTACCTTACCTCTACAGGTCGTTAGAAAACATCTTTTCACTTTGGATAAGTATAATAGTAACTTTTTGGGGGCAACATATAATTGCTTTTATGCTTCTCTTCTGGCGGAGAAATGCTTTTGGAGCACTCCCTACTCAGAAATTTGCTAAGGAGGAGTTTTAGCCTATTACAATGCTAAAATGATATGTGACGGTTTTATCTTCTTTCTTTATGCCTTAAGTCACCTCACAGGTTGATTTTTCTTCAGAAATATTATGTATAACAATTTGGCGGAAAATGCATCCTGTGGGTCAAAACCCTCCTATTGGAGTAGTGAAGAAGCTATTTTTCACTTTTCCGTCGATAAGCTTTTATCTTAGATTCTTCATCATTTGATCATTCCTCTTGCTCATAGGGATTCGTTTTGAGTGCAATAGTATTTCTAGCCCCAAATTATCTATTTGCAACTTCCACTGACCGCTGATAGTTTTAAAATTGTCAATTGCAGAAAACACACTCTACAGGTGGTTATCCGCCAAGGAGAAGCTCAGAACCAATTTTCTGCCAATGTGAGAAAATGAAATATCAAAGCTAAAGATTTCAAAATCACATAAAATCAATGTTAGAAACCTCTGAATCGTGACCTTTATCAGATTTGGGAGTTTAACCTACCCAATATGACATGATCTCAGATAAAAAAAACCCCGGCTTACAAAGGAGAAGTTGATTTGGAAAAATCCGATAAAGGTCTCCTAGCCTAAAGGAAAAACTAGACTTAGACTCAAGACTTACACAATGATTTTAAGACCATCACTACGCACAAAACATCCATTTTGCTCTAAAGGTATGCAGAACAAAAATGGAGCAACACTTTTACAGTTGTTCTTCTTATCCCGCCAATGTTAGTGGAGAGTCAATGAATGCTAGGTTGGCATTTAGTACTTACTTACCATCTATTTGTTGTTCAAATCCAGAAGTAAATGGTGTTACATAAAAAAATGAGTTTAGTATGGATTAGGTGTACCCGCCTTGGTTTTGCAGAGCTAGAAGTGCAGAGGGCAGTCTTGTCCCTATAGTTGGTCCAGATGTCTTACAGAGCTTTCATACTTGGGGCTAACCACTCCTAACATCAGTCTCAAGGCATATTGGTAGCTTTAAATAGCATAAACCTTTTCAAACACCAACACCCTTACAAGCACCAAATTCCATCTTAGACAAACTTTTGACTTATATATATCTTTGTATCACCTTTCTTCTTACCATATTATTTATTTGCTCTAGATTAAACACACAGTGCATCCTTGGAACTCTCTTCCATGAATTTATTCATCATTTATTCACTAGAAAAAGTCTCTAGTATTGAAAATACTTATAATTTTTAGATTCTCAAAAGATTAAACTAAAGAGAAAGGTAATAAAATATTTTTATCCTCTTCGTTGAGATTAATAAATCTACACTTCTTAACCAATTAAAAATAACATTAATAATATTGAGATGCTCAAATAAATGAATACATTTTTCTTTCTACAAATTATACTATTAATGAGACTCATCATTTTATATATTTCAAATATCCTTCTTCGCAAGCTTTATGTGGTAGTCTCAAAATAAATTAAAAGGATAAAATCAAAGAGACACAACTATAGAGTTTCTTTATCCTTATTGTTGATCTTCTTCTATTCTTCATATAATAGCCATAGGATTTTATTTGTCTATTATAACTCTCTATTATTCTCTTTTCTCTATAATCGAAAAAGTTGTAAACCCTTACTATTTCTTGTTATATTATGTACCGACATTGCAAGGTAGCCTTCCCTCTCTCAATACCAAAGGTTGTGTCTTTAGTGTTGTTTTTCCTTATCTTTGTATCCTAGGTGTCTTGTTTATGTTATCCTAGTATATTTAGCACATGTTAATCTTAAATTGTTTACACTAGCATGACACATAGATATCCCATAATAATTTAAATCATTTCTTAGACATTTCAAATTCTCGCATTTCTCACATAGACTAGGTAGGAGATTTAGAATGGTTACCCACCAATGTAATGTAGGAGATTCGTATATCTTAGAAAGTAGGCATGTTATGTTGTGATAAAACTTTTTAAAATTGAAGAAGTAACATCTTGTACTATGAGAAGGTCTCATAAACCCTTATAGCCTAGGATTTGTAGATTTTTTTAAAATATTTTTTAATCATTAATGGTTCTCTTGCATTGTTGTTATGATATTACTCTACTACTTTTTTTTGTTTATTTTCTAGCATTTTATTTAGAACTTTGTGACGTAAAGCTTTTGGAATCCTAATTTTTCATTTGAACTTATATTTATCAAACACATCTTACAATATTCGATTGATAAACTATTATATTCTATACTAAAATCATCATTCCTTCTTATCTACAATCTTTAAATATAATAATTTTAATCCTTTATTTTTTAAAATTGAAAAAACATATATTAATTATCAATAATAAATACAATAGAACATTCTTTCAAAATAAGAATCTTGAAAGTAGAATATAAAGATTTAGTACATCTACAATCAACATTACAAAGCTTCAATGTAGAGCTCAAATATCATAACTCAAGTTGAGTTACAAAGCTTCAATGTAGAACTCAAGTTCAGTGTGAACTACTAGTTATTGTCCAAGACACCAATAGATTTTCCTCTTTCAATCATAAATATTATCACTGAAAAATAATCTTTTTGTACTTACATTCAGCACTTCTATGGCCTCACTCTAATAATGTTTAATTTTTTAAAATAATTCCACTAACAATTGACTCATTTCCCCAAAACCTCCAAACATAGAACACTATAACAGTATTTGTAATTCCACAGTGTTAACAATAAACAATCCACTATTCATCCAGAAAGCTCTTCCATCTAATACGGTGTGAATTCGACCTGGGTCAAAATCAACTAAGAAAAAAAACCAATTAAAACTGCACCTGCATGTGCTGTGACCATTAATTAACTCTCCGAGGTCAAACTTTTTGCAGGTTAGTCCTGTACAGCCAACCAAATATTGTCAGTAAAATTGATTGTATTATTAATCAAATTTATTCACTTTACAATATAGATATTAAATTCAGTACCATTCATTGCAAGAAGCGACAGCAGGTAATGAAAATGCCCACCAATTATCGTTTTGTCAACGCAAAATGAAAATGCTGCTGACATCCATTTATTTCCATTCATTTCCCCTCAAAAAGTGATGCATGGCAGAGTTTACACAAATATATTTTTCTCTCTCTCGCTCCTCAATTAAAGTTCTTCCAAACGAATCATCAGTTGGCTAATCTCTTTATAATACACTGTTTTTCTTCACTGTTTTTTTTATATCAAAGAAGTCTTTGTAGAGATCTTTAAAGTTAAATTAGTGGCATGTTCGTTGGTTTGTTTGAAATATTGAATTGCTCCAATTTATTACAGTGCTACTTTTGTTGTACGCTTTCTTTGTTTTTTCAAGTGTTTGAGCACCGTAGGTCTGATGACGAAGGTTTTAATACCTAATAAAGATAGAGCATTTACGTCGAAGAAACAAAACTGAATGGTTGGAAGAGAAGCGTACTATAGTTATTATAGCTAATTCTGTGTATTTCAAGAGTTTAAATGATATATGAGATTTCTATTTTCTTTGTAAGTTGTTTTTTATTTCAAAAATGTTTTTTTTGTTTTGAATAAAAATGTGGTCATTTCAAAGTGTTCTTGTATCTATTTAAAGATGTCCTAATAATCATGCATTTAAAATTGACTCTACCTATGGACAAAACAGATTAATAGACTATTAGTTATCATTTTTTGGGCTCTTTCATATTAATAATTGAAAGGTTGGGTACACAAGGAGTGCATGGCTATTGGAATGTGCTCTGCTACATGTTCTCTTTCCCTAGTACTCATTTAATAATTTCTCTTTAATAATTTTTCTGCCCCTCTAGAGTATTGTGTTTTGATTAGGGTATTGAAACCAAGCAATGTACAATCAATGAAGTAGCAATAATGAACCAATAGACTTTGTCAAATAAATAAGAACAATTAATTTTTAGATTTTAGAAATATTTTTTGGAGTGGACATGAAAGTTTCCCTCAAATTTTCAATATAAAATTATAATTAAAGTCATTTTTCTCATATACTTAATTATATTGTAACACTTACACCTATCAAACATAAATATAGCATTATAAGATTAAGAATAACTTTATAAACAAGTTAAATATAACTAATATAGTAATATAGGCATGCTTGATGATGACATAGTTCACTTGTTTTAAGAGATTTAAAATTTGTAATCACTAAAAGAAAAATTGAATTAAGTTATGATTACACATTACATGACAAAAGAAAAAGTTTAAAGAAGATGTACGGATTAGTAAATAAGATTAATAATTATATTATAATTATAAAAAAAAATATTAAATTTATATTTTAGATTATGAGGAAGGTATTATTAATTTAATCTGCATTAAGCTTGCTTCCTCATTGCCCTCTAGGTCTTACAGTTCAAGTTGTAGATGAAACATTCATGTTTGGTATCTCTTATGTCATTGAAGCTAGAGAGTGGAGGAAATTGATGGACAATTATGTTAAAGCTTTAGGACAGCACATAAATTATAATAAAAGTAAGATCTACTTCTTTAATACAGAACAAAATCCCAGATTAAAGATTGTCCACATCCTGGGCTGTCAAATTGTTGAGCTTCCTGATACCTACTTGGGGCTCCCCCTCACGATTAGGGAAGTTAGCACACGGTTCTGGAATACAATTTTAGAAAGAATGCAAAATAAAATGGTAGGATGCAAGGGGAAAGTCCTTAGTAGTGTGGGCAAGCTTCAATTATTGGTCGCCTCTCTCCAAGGGGTCCCTATTTATTTCCTATCCATCTTCAAGATTTCTAGAGGGATGGCGGAGAAATGGAGAAAATCCAAAGGAACTTCCTCAAGACGGGTTTGGAGTAGAAAGCTACAATCCGTCTAGTCAGCTGGGAAACTGTCTACCAGCCCAAAGCCTTGGGAGGATTGGGGATTATAAGGATTAATGACCTAAAAAAGCTCTTCTAACTAAGCTGGGTTGGATTCTTTCCAAACACCCAATGGTCTGGTGCAAAATTATGAAGGTTAAATACTTTAGAAATTCCTCCTTCTTTGAACTTTTTAATGATCACGACTTTCGTATTGGATCCAAAATATGGAATAACATTGTCAAATATAGGGGACTCTTGAGAAAAGGGTGTAGATAACAGATTGGAAATGGGGACAAAATTAGGTTAAGGGAAGACACCTAGTGTGAGGAGAAACCTCTAGCCCGGGGCCCCTTTGGTCACATAATTAGGATCATCAAAGATAATTTTGGTTCCAAAATCAGAGATTACATAACACCCACAAGGAGGTGGAAAAGACTAGATGATGGTTGGGAAATCCCCTTGCAACTCAAAGGGAAAGTTAAGGCTCTACAAGATTTATTGGAAAACATCTGAATCTCGGTTTTCCCCTGCAAGGATTTGTTGGTCTGGGATAAAATTCAGTCTGGCTCTTTCATAGTGAATTCTTCTTATAAGTGCATGGTCAAGGCTGTGAATGGTTTAAATTGTTGGAAGCCTATTTGGAACAGTCAGCTCCTCCCAAAAGTTAACTTTTTTTAGTGGACGATGTTAGGAATAAGGTGTCTCAACCTTGTATATTTCCTTACATTTGATATTTTCCAAATGTTAGCACTTTGGACAATGTGTAAGGTAATCATGACTGAAAAGGTTATGATGGATTCCTATGACGGTCATTAATATTTGTAAGGGCTAATTGTGGAAGTTTCGGTGATGGGTGAAGACATGCAAGATATGTGGCAACTAATCAGTTGAGTACTGTACACTCTTCTGCAATTGTGGGGTTCGGGGCATCGGCTCGAAAAAAAATTTGGGTTCCTATTTTCTTGGAGAATGGTAAAATCCTAATACGACTGCTTTTGGAAGTTGCCCTAAAAAAGTGAAGCGCATGATATAAGAATTTTTTAGGGTTGCAAATCTGTGAGAAGTTAGTGTATTGTTGGAACATTTTTATGCTGCCGAATTTGTCTTCAAGTGTTGATTATCTCCTGAAAGAACTTGCATTGCAAGTGTATTGTAAACAGTAATAGTTTTGATTAATACATTGTGCAGGTTTTTGGAGTGCTGGGGTTTTTTACCGAAAGGTTTTCCCCAGGGTAAATCATTGTGTCATTCTCATTTTTCTGTGTATGCATGTTATTGTATTATCATTCTGTAATTGCTAAGCGTTAAATCTAAATTTGCATGATCCTCTTCTTGGGAGTTTAGCGTAGGGAACTATTTTTTGCACACTTAGTTTCCTTTCAGACGACGCTCCATGGAAAAATCCTCACCATTGACAATCTTAAAAGGCGTATATTCTAACTTGCCAAATGGTGTGTGATGTGCAAGCAGGAGGAGGAAAGTATTGCCCATCTCTTTATTGACTGCTCCTTTGCTAATGACATTTGGTGTAGTATACTAGAAAGTTTAGTTTATCTTGGGTTTTTTTGCAAGATCTGCAACAATTCATATGCAATTGGGAGTTTCCTTCTTCCCATCTGCTAATTAGAAAACTTTGGAGAACTATCCACACATATCTAGTGGCAGATATGGAAGGAAAGAAATAACCGCATCTTTAGAGACATGGTGAGTGGTGTGGATATTGTTTTTAAAATTGTCAATAAACTGATTCAGGAGAACATCTCTGTCTGTAACTGAAGGACCCCAGTAAACCCCCTAGCTATTATGGATTTCTTGGTGGCAAGGAGATGAGAGTTGCCTAATTCTTTTCACAAGTTTGAAAATTCCAAGAAATTAAAGAGATTGGGAACTAAGTGGATGCTCATGATACTCCTATAAGTTAGTATGTTGTCATTAGTTTTGCCAAAGTCATAATAGTCAAGAAATAGAATCGGTAAAGAGAAATAATACACTAAGGGAGACAGTCGGTAAAGTAGAGTATCAATGACACCAAGACACCGAGCAGAGTTAATTACGAAGACACAAAGCAAAGTTAGTCACCGAGACATAGAGCAGAGCTAGTCACCGAGACACAGAGTAGAGTTAGTAACTGAAACAAGAGTGTAGTTAGACACCAAGCAGAGTTAGTCACCGAGAAAATAGTTATGTCACCAAGAAAGATAAAATCTCATTACTGAACATACCAGAGCTGACATAAAAAATCAAATTTGAATACATTGAACCTGGACGCTGAGCGGGAAAATTTTCACGGTATTCAAGACAAAAGTTAGGTTGAACATTGGGATTGCACCAATATTTCAACCAATGATATTCAAGAACAATAAATGTGTTGGGAATGAAACCAACATTGCACCACCTCACCTCCACCACAGAAGGAGAAAGATCAAATTAGGTTAACCACCTTAAGATCATATAAAATGAAAAAACAATGAAGATGACAAAGAGAGCTGAAGATTACACAAAGAAGAGGGAAAATATTACAGAGAGAGAGAGAGAGAAGTAGTTACAATGATAGAGCTAAAGATAGAATGAAGAAGATATAGGGTGCAGAACAATTGAGTTATAGAGTGCAGAAAGAGGTAATGCACTTGCAGAGCATAAAGAGTCTGAACAACATTATGGTTGATGCATACTTGCAGACATTTTTGTAATAAGTTTTGTAATATTTAGGATTTTATAAATCCCATCCAGTGGGTAGGCCCTAACAGGTCTTATTTTGTAAATCCACTAACTGGGTACATCTCTTAGATGAGATATTGTAAAATCCTTTAATCGCGTACACTAAATAAGTCTTTTTGTACTCTTGACCGAGTATAATACTCCTAATAGGGTAAGCTATCAGGAGTAGCTAAATTTGTATCTCTAATCGAGAAACCTTTACTCTATAGAAGTAAAGGATTGTGGGTGCCATCCCCACCATAGTTTTTTCTTCTAACAAAGGATTTATGCGTGACCAAAAATCATGGTGTTATGTTTTTCAATGTTTTATGCAATGTACTCAACTCGGTAAATGGTGACCATTGTATGGTAAAAGTTTTATAAGTACTGATTCACCCCTCCCCTCTAATCACTTACCTTTCCATAAGATTAATCCAACAATTGGAGTCAGAGCTAGTCTCTTAAGATAAAGGTTTAAACACCTGAGAGTAAACATCATGACCATGGAAAGTTACAAGCAATCCAAGAAGATTGATAGTCTTGAGTTTGAGTTGGAGAGTGCACAAGAAGTGATTGAAGATTTGAAAAGAAAGTTTGAAAATTCCTTAAAAGTGAGGAAGTAGTTGTGTAGTGAACTCAAATCCACACAAGAGCATGTTGATACTCTTGAAACAACATTTGAAGGTAGTCTGAGTGGTGAAGCTGATTCTGCCAATGCAAAATTCATGGAAGAGAACAAGAAACTCACCGAGCAACTAAACTTAGCAAAGATAGATCAAGAAACACAAGCATTGAGAATGAATGAGATAGTTAACTCTAAGGGAGTAGTTGAAAATGCACTGATAATAGATAAAGACGACAAAAGACAGTTTGAAACAAGAATAGTTGAGAAAGATAGTGAAATCATGAGGATGATGCAAGTACACTATAATATGTCCGAACAACTAGTGAGTGCTAATATAGAGCTAGCCATAAACAATTTGAGAATCAAACACTGAATTGTTAAGCTAATAGATTGACCAAAGAACTAAAATCTGAAAGAGAAGCCAATGAGATACTGAAGAGAAATGAAGAAATGCTGAGATCATTGGATGCGCAGCTTAAAGTTCAGAGACAATCGACAAACAAGAATGTATTAGGATTCAATAGTAAGAACACTACTGAGAAAGGAGAGTCCTCTAATCAAGCTGATAGTCAAGGAACTTCTATCCCACCGAATTTAAACAAATCTAGTTTCTATTACTGTGGGAAGCCTGAACATATTGCAAACATATGTAGAAGCAAAAGAGGTAAGTCACTGAGTTCACCCAAGTTTGATGGGCATTGTTATAACTATAAAAACTATGGGCACCGAGCACATGAATGCAGATCAAAGACTGATAAAAAACAAGAAAGCCAAAGCTTGATGGCTATTGCAACAATTACAACAAGTACGGTCACAAATATGAAGAATGCATATCACAAAAGAGAAATGACAAATGGGTACCAAACCAACAGAATATGCCAAACAACTGAAAGGGTACATCCATGCAAAAATAATTACATAACCCCTTGCTAAGATACACATGGTACCTATAACAAGTAAACATCAATTACAACTCATCAAATATAATCCAAAATATGTAATCCATGCTTGCACTCCATAATACATGCTCCATCTTTGAAGTCAAACCCAAAATAGGTCTCCTCCAAAACACACGCCACAACTAATGTCACCAAGAGTCTTGCAACCCAATAATCATAAAAAAAATTCCTTGCCATGTATTTTTCCATTCCCCAAGATCGCATAACATGGATTGATATCGCATGCAAGTCATCCTCAAAACTCAGAGACTAACTTTGTCATAGTTCATTGTCACTGTCCAATACCTAGTGTTCACTAAAACAATTGTAACTTACTCAATCTGAATTATTAAGCCACACAACCTTAGAAATAAGATCAAAACACATCCCTATAGACATACTCATCTTTGCATGTTCTGAATCAACCATACAGTACCCATACACTTCTATCAGTCATCTAAGAAACAATAATAACTAGTTTGTTCTATCTCAATAGAGACATATGTTGACATCAATGACAAAACATGAATGCCAAAAACATCAACATAAACCAATTCCAATAGGATACCCAATTGGTGATAGATCAAAGGCTATCAATAAGATTGATAAGAAAAAATTGATTGAACTGACCAAAGCACAATGGAATGGAAGAGGTCTAAAGATATCTATTGTGGAAGATCCAAAATTGAGGTTTGCATGTAATGTTATATCTTACCAAGTCTTACAATCATCTCGAGTTGATAGTGTACCATGTGGAGCAGTAGATCTAGCATATAAGATTGTGAAGAAAGGTATGCAGATTGATTTATGTGAAATTTTGATGAAGAAACTATATGAGAACATTGACACCATTAGAAAATCCAAGACCAATACACTGAAGTTTGGATCATTACTGGTATGCATATTCTTTTATTTTTAGAACTTCTTTCCATCTGTTGGTAATGTTATATGAAGTGAAAACAATCAAATAATATATCAAATAAATGAATATATTGTGAGCTTAGGAGATAACCTAGATATGGTGATGAATGAGTACTTTTCAAAGGTTCAATATAGAATGCATAAGAGATATAGAATTCCACCTCAACTAGTAGAGAAGTGTGAAGATACTATATGTTTTGAAGTTGATACCGACACTTTCATCATTAAGGCATTTGTGCCTAGGTAGACTTGGCTAATCCCAATGTGATATGAAACAGATATTGACATTCTTTCATAGAAAAATTGAAACTTTATTAGCAAAACCTATTGACAAGAGAGAAAAGCGTTATGGAACCTATGAGGACATAAAAGAGAGAAACAAAAAAGGTATTTTGATACCTAAAGCTCTAAAGAAGTCAAGAAAAATGATTGAAATTTTGTCTAAGAATCTTGGATTTGATGATGAAGAAGATATTGAAGACCCATCTGATGAAAAGGGTAAGAAATCACAAGTGATGAAGTCATCACCGAGCATTAGAGCTACAAGATGAACTATAGGATCATCTGTTACACCGGTAGACCAGAAGAAACCTGAGGTAGAGCCACCAAGGGCCAAAACCTATGTAAGAGGAAGGAAAATAGCTAATCAACTGAGGAAAAAGTTGAAATTGACACCTAAGAGTGAGATTGAGTCTGAGGATCTCAATAAATTCAAAGTTGTGGAAAACAAACCCCTAGCACCAATGAGTCTAGGTGAAATGCTAGACACACTAAAGAAGTATGGAACATTAGGAGGAATGGAGTATGCAAAGTAAAATACATAGAGTGAAGAGAACAAGGTAAAAATTGAAGATGCAATTGTTTACACTTTACACAAATTCAGGTACACACCACTTGAAGTTGTCAAATTGTTACCTATTGAGTTATATAACAAGATAGATGCAAGATGGGAATATGTAATGAATGTTGAAAAGAAAATGAGAGAAATATCTCTAGTACTAACTGTACCAGAATTATCTGTAGCTGAAATTGAAGAGAGATTAAAGAAATATTCCAAATGACTCTTTGTTAAAGGAAGATTTATAAGAATTATGATAGGAGATTTTGAGTCAGTATAGGAAGAAACTGATGATAAATGGAGATAAATTTTTAACATAAATGTAATCGAGTCACAAAAAGAGAAAGGAAAAGATGATAAAAATGATGAGATTTCCAGAGAAGATCAAAGTATGATCAATCCTATTGACTTAACACTTGAATATGATGAGGTTATTATTGAAGATACCATTGACAAGGATCTAGTAGATGAGCTATCACAAGATGAAGATGTTATGGCCACCAAGGAAACAAATACAGAAGCAATGGATACAAATGTTAATGCTACTACTGATACATTCATGAATCTCTTTTTAGAACAAGTAGTACAAGATTATCCTAACACTTATGTTGATATATCTGAAGTTGTTATGGATATAGAGGAGAAGGTCACTGAACTGCAAAAGGAAACAGAACAGAATTCAACTAAAGAGCCTAAGGCAATCGACACCACCAAAGAATAGAAAATTGAATTGGTTCCCTCTATCGAGACTATAGGATAGTAGCAAGAGAAAGCAAATGACACACCAAAGGAACAGAAGGAAGAGAAGAAGGAAGAGAAGAAAGAAGAGAAGAAGGAAGAGAATAAGGAAGAGAAGAAGGAATATAAGAAAAAGGAGACATAAGGTGAGAAAGAAAAAGGTAAGAAAGAAGACAAGAAAGAAGAAAGCATAGTTCACACTACCAAAGCTACATTTGATGTAATGAAGGCATCACGTTCACCAAAGCTTTCTATTGGTGAAAGTATTATGATTGGGGAGAAGAAATCAAAGAAAAGGAAGGTATTTGACCCCAACTGATCATTGTACCCCAAGTAGATGTCACTACACTAAAACCAAAAGCATTATCTGAATATGCAGAGTTACTAAGCCAGAAAGAAGAACAAGACAAATTCTTACAAAAGAGAAGGAAGACCAATGTACTAGAAAGTGTTAAAGATGTATTGCAAGAGATTTTCCCTGATGCACATGTAGATGAAACAAACAATCTTATTGGTCAAGTGGAGGACTAGTGCAACAAGTAAGAGAATGGAACAAAGACACCACTGACTATATGATGAAAGTTCATGAGAGGAACATGAAACTAAAAATTATTAAAACCATTCTGAGCAGCATTGCACTGGATAAGGTATCACTCTCTAAATCTTTTAGATTTATAGAGAATAATTTGTCTACCACTCTTTCATTATTTCAGAAATTTTGTTCTATTTCATAATTCACTGAGGATATCAAGAAGAAAGATGTATCTGTTGAGAACGAGATGACCGAGCATGTGAAAGATGTGACAATTGAGCTGAGATCATTACAAGTATACTACTTATGGTTAAAACATTTGATGGGAATTCAACATGAGCTTAGACAAGAAGAAAAAAAGATAAGGATGGAATTCCTTGAGCTGCAAGCTAGTTTGATTCCCTGTATTGAGTCTATGTAAAATCATTTGAAGAAGGCCAAGGATTTAGTCAATACTCCCGATGGAAGTTCACTAGACACCATTATTGGATTGGCAACGGATGATGCTGCACAAATTTTTGTACTTCATGCACTGAATGATACATGAGGGACATCCCTAGCTGATGTAAAGACAAGGTATAAACATATTTTTGATAAGTTATCCCAGGATGAGTCTAGTTAATAAATTTTGTCTTTGGCATTTTTGTCAAAAAAGGGGGATATATATTGTATAAATATCACCATATATAAGGGGGATATATAATTTTGTTTTTGGAACATAAGGATACACATGCATAAGTGAGGAGATGTAGTATATAGAGGAAGTATTATAATAGGGGGATTTTATGAGTTTATGAGTGATATATTATGCAAATTTTGATGATTTTGAAGTTTTTAACAAAGATTCCCAACTAATGCCAAATGGGGAGATTGATACTCCTATAGAGTTATTTTGTTGTCAATTATTTTTGTCAAAGTCATATTGACTAAGTAAGTCAATTGGTGAAGGGAAAGGAAAGTATAAGGGCAATCAGTAAAGCAGAAAAGAGTCATACCGAGTCAATCAGTAATACACCGAGAAAGCCAAGCACTAAGCAACACATAAAAGTTACCAAGCCACCAAGCTAGTGAAGTATGTTACCAAGCAAGGAAAGTAGAAGAAGTTTTGGTAAACATGAGTCAGATTGGCATTTAATACAATACCATGAAAATATAGAAGATTCTAAAGCTGAAGAATAAGTTAGTTACAAGATCTATGACTTAGAAAATTCACAATAAAGATCTATGGTAAAGATCAAGTGGGAAAAGTAATAGTTTTATTTCCAATAATAGTGCAAGTCCCAGGGCAATGGTTACACGGTTCATCGAGTAACTAGTGCATTGAATCTGTCCATAAAGATGATCTGACAGTTGAAAATAAAATAAAGAAAACCTAATCAATAAGATTAAGAATCAGAACATGGAGTATATAAAGGATGTTTTGAATGAAAAGAGCGCGAGATAGAGAGACAATAGAAGTTGAACTTGAAGACAAGTTGAAGTGCAGAGCAAAACCGAGTACACATAAGTTATAGCAGAGCAGATTACTTGATTAAGTTTGATGCTACCAAGTGTAGTATGAGGTAAATAAAATATTGAGCATACATAGTCTGAATAGCATATGTTGATGTATTTTCACATACATTTTTTCATTAAGTTTTATTGTAGTAAGAGGAGTGAAAATCTCATTATTGGGTAGACCCTAATAGGTGTGATTTTCTAAATCCTTTAACAGGGTACATCTCTTAGATTAGAGATTGTAAAATCCTTTAACAAGGTAGACTGAATAAGTCTTACTGTACTCCTAATAGGTTAAGCTATCATAAATAGCTAACATTGTAGCTCTAACCTAGCAACCTTTTTGTTGCAGTAGTGAGGATTATGGGTGTATCCCCACAACATTTTTTTCCCTCTAACAAAGGATTTCTGTGTGACCAAAAATCTAGGTGTTATGAGTTGTTCTTACATGTTTTAGTTCATATGCTTTACAATATTTACTTGCAATATATTTAGTTTGGTATATGATCAATTTGTATGTTTAAAAGTTTTATCGGTACTGATTTACCCCTCCCCTCTCAGTACTTAACTTTCTATAGTTAATCCAACAAAAACTATCAGATAAAAGGGAAAATACATCACAGCTGAAAAGGAGGATGAACAGGAAATAATTTAATAATATGATGAAGTTATGATAGTTGGATCTAGTTTTAGGTTTTGATCATTAACAATTATCTATTTAAGGAAGAAAGGTATCTTGACAAAGAAGAATACATAATAATAGTGGAACAGAGGAACTATTTGGAGAAGGATAGTTGCGATTGCAAAAGATGATACAGAGGATTGGAATGGTGTGTTATTGTATTAAGGAAATTTATTGGATATGATATAGAAAAGATAGTGCAAACTACAAAGCATTTTGTAAGATGTTACTCTCTAATAATTGTGACAGTAAAATCCCTTATTGGGTGACCCTAATAGGTCTATTGTAAATCCTTTAACAGGGTGAAATTCTTGAAAGAGTGTTTAAAATCCCCTAACGAGGTTACTCCTAATAGAGTATCATAATTGAACAGGTCTTTAGGTAAATCCCATATTTGGGTAGCTTCTAATAGTGATTTTGTTACCCTTAACTGGGAAAGCTCTTTACTGGGCGTATTTCAGAACAACACAAATATTTTTGGGCACTGATATCAAACCATGGTTTTTTCCCTAATCAGGTTTCCACAAGTAAATACTAGTGTTAATGTTGTATGAGTGTTTATCTTATATTGCATGGATGTTTAATGTTATGATAACCGATAATATTGTTATAGGTTAACTAAGCTATAATCATAAAATCGGTTAAGAGAAGATTTGGGATTTAGTTATAAATTTTAAGTTGGAGATTACTGATTCACACCCCCCCCCCTCTCACTAACCTTTCATATACCTATAATTGGTATCAGAGCATAGGTTCCCTAATTTGGAAGCTTAACCACTTAGGGAAAAGATCTCAAGATGTATAGGAAGGAAGCACCTAAGTTTAATAAGAATGCAGATGAATTTGGAATGCGGGAAAATAGGATGAGATTGCACCTATTAGGACTCTCACATAATGAAATAGATTCACTCATCAATGAATATGTATAACCTATCGACGCACTTACCAAAGTAGAGAAGAAAGATAAGATGATTCATAACTCTGTGATGATAGAGCTCAGAAGCACCTTACACAACTCTAAATATGTTGATATACAAGATCTGACTTCAGCCAAGAAGATGTGGGATAAGCTAGTACAATTACACGGTGGAGACAAAGATGTATTATAGGAAAAGGTTGACGAACTAAAAGGAAAATATGATGAAATTAGAATACAAGATCAAGAAACAATTTCATAATATGGAACCAGGATAAAAGAAATAGTCCCAACAATCAAAGGAGCTAGTGGAAATATTAAAGAAAGTGATGTTGTAAGTAAAATGACCATACCAATACCACGCATGTATGCTTTTAGAGTTTCTGCTATACAATATCTAAGAACAATTGATAAGAGTAATATCAAAATTGATTCACTTATTGGTAGGCTTACAACATTTACATTAAGTAATTTTGATAATAGCCAACCTACTAGTGAAGTTGCATTTCAAGCTACAGCTAATGTTGGATCATACAGAAAAGGAAAGACTGTTGTTTATGACTCTGAAGAATGTACAGGATTATAAGCTAAGGAGAAATTATTTGATGACCTTGAAGCTTTGATCACTAGAAGATTTCCCAAAGGTAAAGGAAGATACATAGGAAAAATTTCTATTGCATGCTGGAATTGTAGACAAATCGGTCACTTCACATACAAATGTCCTAACAAACCAAAAAAGGAACATGGTGGAGAAAAGAAATACAAATAAAAGAAGTAAAATTATTTCACTTAGAAGAACAGAAAGATATGTTACATCACTGAAGAAGAAGAAAATAAATACAATACTGATGGAGCTAATAATGATGAAGATATAGTGTTTGTTGCTATAAAAGAAGACCACTTATCAACACAGCTAAATTTGAGGATTTCTATCTAAAAATTATTTTTTGTCAAACATATGTTCTAGCTAGATTCATTCTAGCTAAGCTAGATAAGTGGTTAAACTTTTCCAATTGGAAATGTCTGTTAAATGCATGTTTTATACCAATTACCAAAGAAATACAATTATTTTAGAAAATCGATGTTTCAATAACCCCTACTCTTTTTAATGATATTTTTAAAAAATATAAAAAAATACCCTTTTGTAGAGCTCAGAGTCAAGATAATTTTCATATACATTTTATAGTATTTTGATTAGATCTAATATATTATAATTTCAAAATACAAGTAGGTATTTTAATATTCGAGAAGATATTGCTTCAAATAAATAAATAAATAGAAAATCATATCAAAAAAAATTAAAATGTATATTTAACACTAGAGGAGAGAGTCCTCTTCAAGAATATGTAATTTTCTTTCTGAATGGTGTAGATTTGATAGGGGAAATTTGGGGGGAGATGAAAACTTTCAATTTTAGATAAGTTCAACTTTGAGCAGTTATAATGGAGAAAATATACATTGAAAAACATTCTTTCTTCTTTTCTGCACTAGCTATACATTTTATCTATAACATATTTTGAAATAAGAGGAAAAATAGATTATTTGAATATACTTGTTTGGTGGGAACTAGACCCCATATTTTCAGCAGTTTTCAGCAATTAAAAATGGACTTCAAAAATTAAAAAACTATGTCAATTCTTGTTCAAAATTTTTTTAAAGATTTATAGGCATAAACTTCATCCATTTTTACACATTTCATCGGTTTACATTATCCATAAATTCTAAATACAAATGTCACTTTTATGTCATTAAAGTTGAACGGTTTGCATGTTGTGGTCCTTTTCCTTTATAAAAGTGTGACACAGGTTTGTAATTTTACCCCCCTCTACCAACAACACCGATATAAGTGAAGAGAAAGCTTTGATCTCAAGAATGAATTGTAACAATGAATGGATCATTGATAGTGGATGTACACACCATATGACTAGAGATAAGGATAGATTCATAACCATGGAACAATGTGACGGAGGAACAGCTACATTTGGAAATGGTTCTCCCTGCATGATTAGAGGTAAATGTACTATTTCTCTAACTGATGATATAACTTGTGATGATTTTTACTGGGTTGATGGATTGAAATATAGTTTGTTAAGCATGTCTCAGTTGAATAACAAAGGATTCAAACTTTAGTTTAGAAATGGAAAATAAAAAATATTTGAGAAGAAAGGAAAATTGAATGGTACTAGTGGACAGACAAAAGGTAATCTTTTCAAACTGAATACTACATCATTGTTTAATTTCTAAAGTTAAAGAGAGCTAGTTATGGAATAAGAGATTGTGTCATGTGAACTTTGATAATTTGGTAAAGGTCAGTAAGAAGAAAAATGTTAGAGGTTTACTGATACTAAATAAGCTAGAGAATATAGTATGTAAAGAATGTCAATTAGGTAAGATGACTAGTTCAAGTTTCTCAAGCAAAATCTACTCAATAGAACATATCTTAGATTTAGTGCACCCAGACTTGTGCAGACCTATAAGTACAAAAATCTATCATGGAGACAAATACTTATATCATTTTTTGATGACTACTCAAGGATGATGTCAATAATGTTTTTAAAAGTTAAATTCGATGCTTTTCATATGTTTTAAATGTACAAAGCTAGAGTTGAAAAAGAAACAGGAAATACTTTGAAATGTATTAGATCAGATAGAGGTGGTGAATTTACTTCTAATGAATTCAATGAGTATTGTGATGAACATGGAATCAAGAGACAGTTGACCACACCAAGAATGCCTCAACAGAATGAAATTGCAGAAAGAAGAAATAGATCTATTGTTGAATGCACCAGACCACTGTTAAATAAAAAATGAGTTACACATAAATTTTGGAGAGAAGTTGTTACCACTTTTGTAAACACATTGAATCGAGTACACCTGAAGAAAGGAATAAATAAGACACCATGTAAAATTTGGTATGGTTGAACACCTAATGTTAGTTATTTAAGAATATTTGGAAGAAAATGTTATATTAAGAAAGATGATAGAAATGGAAAACTTGATAGTAAAAGTGATGAAGGAATATTTCTAGGATTCTCTATAAAGCATTCAAGTGTTTGAATAAAAGGACAAATAAGATAATTGAAGCGCAAGTGTAAAGATTGATGAATTTTCAAAATAGAATGAAGAGACTAGTGAAAAGAAATTATATAAAAAAACAAATTTTCTTTTTCTGCCAAATTTGGCCAAAAATCTAGAGGCAGTCCAGATTTGGAGGAAATTACCAGTTTAGTAGGGCTCCACCAATTTTAGTTGAGGCTTCATGAGGTTCATTTGGTTTTTGACCTCCTGGTGGTTTTTTTCTCGTATCTTGAGCAAATAGAGGCATTTTTTCCCAAACAAGATATCGACAGAAAGCTAGTTTTGAGGCTGATTTGATTTTTTTGTCTTGCAGGGTTTTTTGATAGTCAAAGTCAAGGTTCCATTTTGCACTTCGGTCACTATATCTTTCTCCTCTAGACTTCATTTTTTTATTTCTGCATGGCATAGGAAAGATGGTTCTGTTCTCCTTCTTGTATGGGTCTCATTACCGAAATCTGCTCCAGGTATTTTTTATTCAGTTTTTGGCATTTTTGCAATCTAGTGGATATCTTGGATGTTTCAGGTCCTGGGATAATTTTCTGTGCATGGGATGACTCTGTGAGATCATTTACATATGTTTCTTTAGCTCTCAGTCATTCTTGTATATTGTATACATCCTTTTCTATAGATTTGTTGCAAACACACTGAGATAAAGTGTCATCATGCATGTTTGGGATCCTGCACATTTTTTACTTGATTGTACTCACACTATATTAAAAAATTTCATGGGGGGTTGCTGAAATTTTTTCAAGTGAGTTTTCCTTCCATGACATTAGCCTCATGCATGTCAGCAACTGATCATCCTCGAGACATACTTTATTTGTTCTTGTACATTATTCATCATGCAGTTATTCTTGGAAGTCTCTCAGTGTATCTTGTATACCTCTCCTTATCAGCATTATGGGGGTAATTCCTGTTGGTTCTATATGCTTCCTTGGTTCAATGGAATGAGCTATGTTTTTAGTTTGTGTTCCTATATACTAGGCAGATGCAATGGTTGGTACCTATGCATTTTAGTGAGATGGATCATTTACCATATGGACACTCTTTTTTCATTCCTATTTTGGAGGCTTCAGACTTGGCATTTTTTCCATCTGTATATTTGAGTTTTGATGTTTTCCTTGTTTTACATCCTGATTTGAGTATTTTCATTTGAGGCCACTCATATAGAACAGTTCTTTGACAGTGTTTGTAGTTTCATGCTTCAGAGGTGTTCTACATGTTCTTTCTTTGTTCCTAATTTCTGGGACATTTTCTAGTTTGGAGGCTTCTTTAGTCCTTCACTAGGATTTATCTCTTTTTGGAGAGGGGTTTTTCCCACTGGATTTTCTCCTTTTATCCTCTTTACAGAGATTTTTTGTACTTGGGTACCTCATAAGGCCTTTTTGTCAGGACCCATTTCATGCTTTCAGTAGTTGTTTCTAGGTTTTTAGCTTCTCCCTAAGTTTATCTTAAGGGGGGGTGTTAGAGTTAAAAATGTATTCACTTATTAATTAAATCATTATTGATTTAATTATTAAGTCACCTTTCACTGATTAATTAAATCAATACTGATTTAATTATTAAGTCACTTTTTATCTCTAGTTCACTTAAGCTAAACTTTAGGCATGCGATAATTGATTCTTTTATTAATTATTCATGCAACCTAGGTTTCTCCACCCTTCTTAGGGTTTTTGATCTTCTTTATAAGAATTGATCACCTTTTAATTATTTAATCTCTCTCGAGAATTCCCTCAATTCCTTCTCTGAATGATATTTCATATTTCTTGGACATTCTGAGTTGTGTCTCCATTCTTTGCTCAGTGACAAGTTATTTTGTTGCAGGTGATCTTGGCTTATGAATTCGATGAATTCTAACAATATGAACCTAGTCCTAAGTCTGCAGCCTCTCCATATTCAGATGCATTACCTTCTTGGCTGTGATGGACTGGTCTTTCTTCTCTAATGTCCTCCTCTTGCCTTTCATTTTGAGGGAGTCTTCTATTATCTTTCATTCTTCTTGGGTGATTAACATTAGATGTAGTTGGGATATCATCCCCCAACCTATCTTCAGTGACCGACACCTGGTACTTCTATAACTCATATTGGAAAGTGTGTGACAAAATGATTTTTAATACTCAGCACTGTTGCAGAGATACTCAGAGTCACCACCCAACACTAGTTGGGATAACAACACTAACTGATATGAATATTTGCAAATAGAGAACTCTCAAGATAAAACAAATGACAAGGGACCAAACTTGAGTCACTCTATACTTCCAATGATCAACTTACTAGTCAGTTATGACAATTTAGTGCACTATCCCTAGTAGAGTTTCCATCTTGTTGGTGTTTAAAACTATTATTCTTTGAAAAGCAACCAATATATATTCAGACTAATATTAGGAGTGGTTAGCTCCAAGTGTAAAATCTCTAGAAGATAACTGGACCAACTATAGGGACAAGACTTCCCTCTGCACTTATGGCTCTACAAAACAAGGGCCTAACTGATCCCCACCGTAGTTTTTACTTCCTCACAGGAGTTTTTTGCAATATCATATCTTGTGTTATGTGTCAATTTACTTTCATGAATGTTCACATGTATGTTAATATTATGAATTGATATAACTCATATCTACATAGTATAAATTAGATTGAATGGATATACAATTGATTACAAAGGTTAACTGATAAAAGGGATACAAAATTTTTAGAGGTACTGATTCACCCCTCCCCTCTCAATACATACTTCCCATTAATCCCAACAATTGGTATCATAGCTAAGTCTCTTTTTGGAAAGATTAAAGGCTTAAGAGAAAACATCATACAATGGAGAAGTACAAACTTGATAAAAATATTGAGAATAAAAAAGCTTGAAATTTAGATGTTTTTTGAACAGTATAAAGAAGCTAGAATCAGCATGAGACAACTGCTAGATGAAATAAAGAATATGGCATCTTTCTGTAATGAGATAGATTATCATGAGGAAGAGATATCATATTTCTTTGAGTCATCAAGATCAACTACAAGCAAAGCATCAGATACAATAGAAGAAAGCATCACAAGCCTAACTAAAATTAATCTACATCTGGCTGGACAAGTTAAATATCTGCAAATTGGTCAAGAGACATAGATGGTAAGGATGATTGATGTCATGAACAATGCTAGGCAAGGTGAGAAAGAAAGAACACTAGCTATTGATGATAGAAGAAAGATCGCATAAAATCTACACGAAAAAGAGTCTAAAATACAAAGACTTACAAAGCATCACCATGAGATTACAAATTAGATTATTCTTATGAGTCAAGAGGAAAACAGATTAAACATTGAACTCATTGAAAGAATAGAAGCTATCGGTGAACTGAGGGATGAGAATAAAAAGTTGAAACATGAAATAAGATTTCAGCAACAACATAATGAAATTATCAAAAAGGCTGAAGAAAGAAATAAAAGAATGAATGATTTTCTTGAAGGACAACAAAGAGTCAACAACAATACCGGTCTAGGTTTTACCAAGAATGGAGAATCATCAAATCAAGCTGATCCAAAGAATGTCTACACAAATTCAAGACCAAGAAATCTTACATGCAATCATTGTGGAAAGCAAGGCCATACATAAAATGTATGCAGAGGAAAAATGAAAGGTATTCCTAAATCTACATCTACATTCATAGGATTTTGTTATAAATGTAACAAGAAAGGACATAAAGCATATGAATTTAAGTCTGAGATGAAACAACCAAAGAAGAAAACCTACATGGAAAAATATTGTCCTATATGCAAAATGAATGGGCACACAACTCTTGAATGCTGGAAAAAGAAAAGGCAAGCATGGAAGCCTAAAGTTCAAGAAACTTCCTATCAACCGAAGAAAGTCGGTAATCAATATGTATGGGACTACAATACTTGGAAAAGTTGTAAAACATGTGGAAGATATGGTTGTTAGAATAGTCCCAAAGGATAACTAAGATGGGGGGGGGGGTGAATCAGTTATCTATAACTTTACTTCTTTTAACTTCAGATTACAACAAAGTAAATGCTTAATCAAATAACACAGTACACAACACACAATTTGATTACGGGGAAACCAAATGGTAAACAGCCTGGTGGGAATTAGCACCCACAAATAACTATACTTGTTTATAGTAATCCCTATTAGAAGATATTTCAACCATGTTAGGAGTTGTACTTTACAATGCAATAAGTATAGTGACCTGGTTAAGGGTCGGACCCTGTTAGGAGTCTTTTATAAATAACCCTGTTAGGGGTGGTGGACTCACTGTCCAAAATCTCACTACTTGATGGTGAAGGCTACAACCTTATGTATAACAAATATGCACTATATCTGATGATGAACTATAGAGTAGACCTGTTGTCTTGATCAGTTCCAGTGTATTGCAATCTTTCACTTCTTCTTCACATAGACTCTTGATGAATGAACCAACTTTGATGATCTTCTCTGTACATCTTTCTTCACATTTTGTATCATTCACACTCAGTGTGTTACATATTAATAACTATAAGTATCTTCCACAAAGTAGACAACTTTCCATAACATCCTTTTCGGCTCTACTAAGCACGCAAGAACAATTACAACCGCACAAGAATAAACTGAATAGACGCGACACTTCACTAAGTCAGCCTCACCAAATTAACTCTAACTTTGTAATCTTCTTGAAACACATTTGGCACCTTTGGATTAATATCATCAACTCATAACTAATCATGAATATACACACACATATATAGAAGATAGGTGCAACTCAAGAAACACGTGATATACGTTGGCCCTAAACAGTTACACTTTCAAAACTGTAACTACCAATAATAGAATTACACAACTTTACTAAAACATCATATCTGGACCTGCGTGTATGAAAATGACATCATAAACATTTCAACAACATGTATCTAACCACACAAGTCTTCATATCATCATTCTGATAAGTACATACAAAGTTATTGCTGTGTATTATATGTTGTCATCAATGAAAAACATACAATCAATCAATTACACAGAATCAAATCTCCAACAATCTCCCCCTTTGACATTGATGGCAATATATGATACCAAAAACATCCTCTATTTATGGTGGCTTCTTTCTTTTACAATCTTCTCAATATCCTCAACAAAGATTTCTCTAAACAGCTGTAGTTCCTCAGACTGTGTTATGTATAAACTCCCCCATAGTATATGCTCCCCCTTAGTACATACTCATCATGTTTTTATTCCATGTATATACTCCCCCTTTGACATCAATGGTAAAGGATGTCATAGATCATTATAGGCATAGGTACTAATCCAGAAGTAGAGTAGTTAACCATTCATCAGTCACTTAATGACTGATGTCTCTTATTGCTTCTTCTAAACAGACTCAGGTGAGGGAATTACTCCCAACTTCTCCTTGAGATACTCAAAAGTATCCTTTGATAATAGCTTTGTGAAAATATCTGCCAACTGTTCTTTTGTGTTCACATAGTCCAATTTAACTTCTTTGTCTGCAACCTTTTCTCTTAACAAATGATACTTGATCTCTATGTGTTTTGTCTTTGCATGCATCACAGGGTTCTTAGACATGTTGATGGTGCTAGTATTATCATAGTAAATGACAATAGGATAATCAACCTGAATGCCAAAGTCTTTAACCATCTGCTTGAGCCAAACCATGGTTGTAAAATTCAGTGCTGCTACAACATATTCAACCTCTGTTGTTGACTAAGAAATATAGTTCTATTTCTTTCTTATCCAAGAAACCAAACTGTCTCCAAGGAATACTACTCCTCCTGAAGTGCTCTTCCTGTCATCAATACAACCTTCCAAATCTGCATCTGTATACACATGAAGTTTTACATTCTCTGATTTATGATACCATAAACCATAGTCTATAGTTCCCTTTAGATATCTAAATATCCTCTTGAATGCCATTAGGTGATTCTACTTGGGTTCAGCTGCAAATCATCCAACAATGCCAACTGCATTAGATATGTCAGGTCTAGACTGAGTTAGATAGATGAGTTTACCAATCATAGATTTATACAATGTTTTATCAACTGCTATGGAATCATCATCCTTTGAAAGCTTGCTTCTTGTTATCATGGGAGTGCATACTGGCTTACAGTCTTCCATCTAGAAGGTCTTCAATATTTCCTTCACATATTTTTACTGATTAATGAACATACCTCTATTTGTTTGCTTTACATTCAGTCCCAAAAAGTATTTTATAGGACCAATCATGCTCATTTTAAATTCATTCTGCATTTCTTTTGCAAATGTTGTACTGAGCTTGTCATTACCACCAAAGATAATTTCATCAACAAATATGGCAACTAATAACAATCCATCATGTGTCTCTCTTGTGAATAAATTATAATATGTTGCTCCTTTCTTGAATCCAATCTTCGTAAGATATCCATCAAGTCTCTCATACCAAGCCCTTGGGGCTTGTTTAAGACCATAGAGTGCTTTCTTGAATCTGTATACAATGTCTGGTTCATCTAAAAGACTAAATACTTTAGGTTTTTCAATGTAGACTTCTTCCTTCAAGTCACCATTTAGAAAAGTTGATTTAACATCCATTTGATAAACTTTAAAGTCTTTGAATGTTACGTATGCCAAAAATAATTTTATGGCTTCTAGTCTGCTCACAGGGGCAACTGTATCAGTGTAGTCTATTCCTTCCCTATGTGCATATCCCTTACATACCAATCTTGCTTTGTTTCTTACTACTGTACCATCTTCATTCATCTTGTTTCTAAATACCCACTTTGTTCCAATCACATTTTTGTCACTAGGTCTAGGAACCAATTCCCATGTATCATTTTTAATTATCTGATCTAATTCTTCTTTCATAGCATTCTTCCAATCAGAATCATTACAAGCATCTTCAACACTTAAGGGTTCAATCTGTGAAATTAAACATGCCTCTTCATCTACTACTAGACTTTTAGCTTTTGATCTAGTCAAAACACTGTTGCTCTGATCTCCAATGATATCATCTTTAGAGTGGTATCTAGATGTGAATTTTAGAACCTTACATGTGCCTTCTTCTTCTATAATCTGGGATTCTTCTCTGCTTGATTCAGGGTCATTGCATGAGACATCAATGCAATCAAACATTTC
>MU227244.1:10286899-10312215 GCA_018584345.1 Thuja plicata | reverse complement strand
TTTAGAGTGGTATCTAGATGTGAATTTTAGAACCTTACATGTGCCTTCTTCTTCTATAATCTGGGATTCTTCTCTGCTTGATTCAGGGTCATTGCATGAGACATCAATGCAATCAAACATTTCTTCAATAACAGTATCTTTTCTGCTAGGCCTGGGTTCATCTTCAATCATTGGCGCATATTCATAGTATCTTTCTTGAATCATAAACTTTTCATCAATTTTAACATGTGTGCTTTCAATTATCTTCTTTAATCTAAAATTGAAACATCTATATGCTTTGCTTTTGGTAGAATAACCAAGGAAAATACCTTCATCACTTCTGGCATAAAACTTACCAACACCATCATCTCTCTTGATGTAGCACTTGCTGCCAAAGATTCTGAAATACTTTACTGTAGGTACATTACCAAACCAAAGTTCATAGGGTGTCTTATCTGTGCCTGGTCTCAATTGTGTTCTGTTGATAGTATACACTTCCGTATTCACTGCATCTCTTCAGTAGGTGTGCGCAACTTTTCCTTCAATCATCATAGTGCGTGCTGTATCAAGTATGATCATGTTCCTCCTTTCTGCTATCCCATTCTACTGAGGGGTTCTAGGTGCACTCAATTGCCTTTTAATTCCATGTTCTTCACAATAGTCATAAAAATGATCAGAGGTGAACTCTCCTCCTCTATCAGATCTTAGACATTTCAGTTTCAATCCGGATTTATTCTCAACTTTAGCTTTGAATATTTTTAATTTCTCAAAGGCTTCAGACTTCTCCTTTAAGAATGCAACTCACATCATCCTAGAATAATCATCAACAAAAAAAATGAAATACCTTTCTCTGTATTAAGATCTTGTTTGGGTAGGACCACATAAGTCTGTATGCACTAGGTCCAATTTGTTTTTGGCTGAGTGATGCTTGCTTCTGAATGAACTCCTTACATGCTTTCCCATAACACATTCCCTGCATATTGTATCAACTGGTCTTGCAATACTTGGTAGGTCTCTAACTACCTTGACATTACTGATCTTTATTATATTATCAAAATTGATATGACATAGTCTCTTGTGCCATAATCAACTGTCATCAACCTTTGCAAAAAAACAACTTATATCAAAATTGAGCTGAAAAACATTGCCTTTTGTTTTAGATCCTGATGCAATCATGTCTCCATCCTTGTTGTTAATGATGCACTTGTTCTCTTTGAACTCTAGATGATAACCTTTTTCAAGTAGCTTTCCAATACTCAACAAGTTATGATGTAATCCATCAACATATAAGACATCATCTGTCTTGTTCTTCCCATCCAAAGTGATGGAACCTCTGCCTATGATAGGTTTAGGAGTGTTATCTCCAAATCTAACCATACTACCTTTGTATTTGTCAAGCTGAACAAATATATCTTTGTCACCTGTCATATGATGGGAGCAACCACTGTCAATGATCCAATTAGTTCTGATGTCTGCTTTGGAAATTAAGACTAACTCTTGTTCTTCCTTTTCATCTGCAATTTCCATTTCCTCAAGCATCCTTTCCATGTCACTGAGGGAAACGAATCCAAATTCATCTTCTCCTAAATCATCATCAGTTACACCTTCTTCAGCATGATAACATTCCTTCCTATACTTGGGTTTGTAATCAGATCTGAACTTCTTGACTCTTATGGGACACTTAGATGCAAAGTGACCAATCTTGTTACATGAAAAGCATTTGAATGGAAGTTGTCCTTCATATTTTCCTTTTCCTTTATTTTCTCTTTTAGAAATCATAGCAATGATTTCTTCTAGTTCTTCATCAACTTCTTCATTCTCATTATGACTGGAAATGTGTAAGGATTTCTTACCATGGATTGAGGCTTGAAGGTTGTTTCACTTTTAGGTTCAATCTTCAATCTTGATATCTCAAATGCAGAGATTTTGCTGATCAAATTCTCTCTCTTGAAGTCTTGTGAGAATTGCATGGTTTCCTCTAGAATACTGATCTTGTTTTCATAGTCTGATGTCAAAGTGGTGAGCAACTTGTCCATTATATCTTCTTCTGATATTTCTCCACCATTGTTCCTGATTCCAGAGACTGCTTCATTTATCCTTTGATTGTAAGCTCTAATGTTTTCTTCAGGTAGCATCTCAAGACTGTTGTATTTATTTTTCCATGTCTTCCCGCGTGCATTCTTTGCTTGAATATCTCCTTCAAACATATCTTCTAAGTACTTCCATATGGTGTATGCTTTGTCAATTTTCTTGATCTCAGAAAATTCACTATCAGATAAGGCGCTGATTAGGGCTTCTTTGGCAATAGCATTATTTGTAAATATATCCATTTGTCTGTTAGTAGCATCATCCTTTGTAAGGTCTTTTAGAGATGGAATTGTAACCTCTTGTGTAGCAATTTCAAAGATCTCAAAGCCAACACACTGTAGATGTGTTATCATTTTTTTTTTCCAATCCAGATAATTTTCTCCATCGAACTTAGGGCTTTCTTTTCTGAAGTAAGACATTTGATCTACCTTAAGCTGTTAGGCTTCTTCTCCAAGGCACTTGGCTCTGATACCAATTGTTAGAATATTCCTAAAGGATAACTGAGATGGGGGGGGGTGAATCAGTTATCTATAACTTTACTTCTTTTAACTTCATATTACAATGAAGTAAATGCTTAATCAAATAACACAATACACAACACATAATTTGATTACGAGGAAACCAAATGGTAAAAACCCTGGTGGGAATTAACACCCACAAAGAACTATACTTGTTTATAGTAATCCCTGTTAGAATATATTTCAACCCTGTTAGGAGTTGTACTTTACAATGCAATAAGTATATTGACCCGGTTAAGGGTCAGACCCTGTTAGGAGTCTTTTATAAATAACCCTATTAGGGGTGGTGGATTCACTGTCCAAAATCTCACTGCTTGATGGTGAAGGCTAAAACCTTCTGTATAACAGATATGCACTATATCTAATGATGAACTATAGAGTAGACCTGCTGTCTTGATCATTTATAGTGTATTGCAATCTTTCACTTCTTCTTCACATAGACTCTTGATGAATGAACCAACTCTGATGATCTGCTTTGTACATCTTTCTTCACATTTCGTATCATTCACACTCAGCATGTTACATATGACTAACTATAAGTATCTTCCACAAAGTAGACAACTCTCCATAACATCCTTGTCGGCTCTACTAAGCACGCAAGCACAATTACAACCGTGCAAGTATAAACTGAATAGACGCGACGCTTTACTAAGTCAGCCTCACCAAATTAACTCTAACTTTGTAATCTTCTTGAAACACATTTGGAGCCTTTGGATTAATATCATCAACTCATAACTAATCATGAATATACACATGCATATACAGAAGATAGATGTAACTCAAGAAACACGTGATATACGTCGGCCCTAAATAATTACACTTTCAGAACTATAACTGCCAATAACATAATTACACAACTTTACTGAAACATCATATCTGGATCTGGGTGTATGAACATGACATCATAAACATGTCAACAACATGTATCTAACCATGCAAGTCTTCATATCATCATTCTAATAAGTATATACAAAGTTACTGCTATGTATTATATGTTTTCATCAATGACAAGCATACAATCAATCAACTGTACAGAATCAAATATCCAACAATGGTCACATTGCTACAAATTGTATGAGACAGTAGAATAGAAAGTCTAGAGGCTGGACTAACCTCAGAATGACATGCTTACACTTTCATAAAGTTGGTCATCTCAAGAAAGACTGCAGAGACCAAATGACATAGACAAGCACATATCCCAATGGAAACACCATTGAAGATATCCGGAGGGCTAGAGACAAAATGTGGAGAAAAGATTTGAGCAATGTTGAAGCTGGACCAAGCAATGTAAATGGTGACACGCCATCCAATGGATCTGGTGACATCACCATCCCCACCTAAGAAAAACAAGTAAGTATGGAATTGCATTACCCCCAAGCTATTATTTTACATCAGTTCCATAATATGTTGATATAATGCCAAATTAGCATAAGAAAGATGCATCATGGTATTACTTGATAAAATTTGTGATAACTATGCTTTCGGGCATATATACCAAAACTTGTTGGTATACTCTCAAAGCTAAGACTACCTACATATACCAAGAAGCATCGGTTAAAATCAAAGTTGCTAAGTACAAATCGAGCCTCATCAGTAAACAAGCAAATGAACAAGTTGTCAGTGATACCAAAGCCTGTCGGTAAAAGCAAAGTGAAAAATGACTGCTTTGAAACATCTTAAGTGTCACTGAAGGAAGTAAATTCTTCACCAATGAACTCAATCTTCATATAACGAGGAGTTGGTAAGCATTTATGGTACACATTTTAGGGCAACAACTATAAATAGGGCATCAGAACAACTCATTTGTTCATGACACCCACAGCAGAGTGACCAAAGCAATTTTTGAGCACAGACCGAAGGGATCACAAAGAAATCATGAATCGACCACCAAGAACTCCTAAGTAGTTTAGGAGTCTTTACAATTAGTAAATAGTAAGTTCCAAAGAATTGACAACTCTATTTTTATGCAATATGCAGAAGCCCTAAATTTTTGAAAATGTCATCGACTTCACGAACCGTGAATTCCAAGAATGCAAAGAAATATGAGTTCAAGCTCACAAAGAACACAACATGTGAGGACCCTAACTATAAGATCCATCCTGAGTTTTCCTCACAACCCGACGATGCTGGTGCATTTTCACGCATTCTAGCTAGGGTTTTACTAGTTGAATATGTTCGATCGTTCATACACTACAAGATTGTAGAGATTGGAACATCAAAGGTTGAAAAAGCTTACAAGAATTTGTGCAGTGATGATGGAACACTTAGGGAAGAGCACAAACACATTGAAGTAAAAGGGCTCACCAATGCCCTAATGTTTCTGAAAGTCTTCAAAACTGAATGGATTCGGTTAGTGGTAAGCCAAATGCATGACAACAAGCTATGGCTTGATGAACCAAAGGTAATTACCCGAGACATCATTCATGCGGTCACGGATTACCTCATAACTGATAAAGTTAAGGCACTCAAGCATCCACCAAAGGCTGAGACCGAGAAAATGACTAGAGCCAAATGGGATGGCAGAGGACTAAAAGTTACAACAATAATCAATGATGAAATCAAGTTCGGTGCATGTGTTTTGGGTTATAAATTCTTCTAGGTAAGCCGATTAAACAACATATCATTAGGTGCAGTGGACACAATGTTCAAAATTGTAAAGAAGGCAACACAATTAGACTTATCTAAGCTACTCCTGAATCAGTTGAAGGATAACTTAAAGACTAACATGAATGCAAAGTCAAACACTTGTAAGTTTGGGTCACTAATAATGTGTATCTTCTTTTATTTTCAAGAAACATTCCCATCGGTTGCAGATATTAAATGGGACAACACCAAACCGGTCACCATGCAAATCAATGAGCACATAGCTAGACTAGGTGATAACTTCAAGACAGTCATGGATGAATACTTCAATGTATTCAAAGACCGAATGCAAAAGAGGGTAAGAATCCCTGAGAAACTCATTGAGCAATATAAGGATGAGATATGCTTTATGGTTGACACTGAAAATACATATATTAAGCTTGGTGTACCAAGGATAGCATGGTTAGAACCATTAGAGTATGAGATCAACATTGATCTTTCTACTAAGGCAATTGATGCCTTGATCAATGAACCATTGGATAAGAAGCAACCAAAGTTTAGAACTTATGAAGAGGCCAAGACAAAAATCAAATCCGGCCTGGTTGTGAAGAAAATTGTCAAGAAGAAAGACAAGATGGTAAAGAATCTCAAGAAGATTCTATCAGCAACTGAGGAAGAAGCTAAACAAGATGAAGAAATTGGATAGGAGGAAGAAACTAAAGAGCAGTTATCTGTTAGTAAAGATGAAGTAAAGGATGACTCCGAAGAAATAGATTCAGATTCACCACCTCCTCCACCAACTAAAAGGCCAAGGATAACAGTTGCTTCTCAAAAAAGAAGCCAAACATCAAAGGATTCTACTCCACCTCTAAAGAAAGGAAAGGTTAGGACTTACAAGAGGAAAGCTCCCACACTGAAAAGAGGAAAAAACAAGAAAGGAAGAAAATTCATCAGAACCCAAGAGGATATAGAGGACACCGAGCAAGATGAAGCTATTGAATCAAAAAGTGTCAAGGTAAAAGAACCTGACTCTATTGATGACATTTGTGTATATATTGCAAATTCTAGATCTATTACAGATCTAAACATTATAAAATGGCCGAAACAAAATCAAGAAGATCAAAATAAAATTAAGGATGCCATGATAGCTAAAATGTACAACTTTAAATATGTACCAGTACAATTTGAAGGCATTTATGTACCAAGGGAACTCTTGGATAGATTATACTCCCATTGTACATTTGCATTAAAGAATGAGAGAGAGAGAGAGAGAGAGAGAGAGAGAGAGAGAGAGAGAGAGAACTTGTTTCTCTCATGCCACCTGAATCAAAGAAGGTTGAAATTGATGAGATGATGGAGAAGTACAAAAAGGAGTTCTCACCAAAGCTAAGAGCATACAAAATCCTTGAAGGAAATCTTTTAGATACTAAGCAAGACAGCCAAAATAAATGGTCCAAGATTATGAATAGACCTATTGAGGAGGAAAGCCCTGAAAAAGACCTTCAACAACAAGATGTTGACAAGGCAACTCAAGATGATACATCCATTGAGTTAGATAAAGAAGAAGATGATAACATAGTCAACAAGACTGCAGATGTTGTAGATGAAACATGGGAAGACATCACAAATGACAACATTGTGGATAAAAATGTAATTGACATTACCGATGACCTAGTAGAGGAAAAGAATAAGGATGAAGATGTCACTACTGAAAAGGATAAAACCGATGAGTAGGATACAATAGTTGATACTGCACAGGTGAACATTCCAGGCAAACTGCCAATATTGATACAAGCTATCAATATCATGCAAGAATCAAGGAAATCACCTGAGAAGGATACTCCAAAGGATGCTGGAGAATAAGAAAACAAGGATAACACTGATGGTTAGCAAAACATCAGAGATAATCAAGATGTAGCCGACACTAATAAGGTTACTGGAGGAGATAAAGAAAAAGATGTAGATACTCAAGATAAGAATGAAGAAACCAAGACTGATGAAGCAAAGGACACCAATGAAGGAAACAAGAGAAAAGATGGTACTCTTGAGGAAACCAACAAGAGTGCCACTAATGATTTTAAGGTGAATGTGGAGACGTTTTCAGACACCCGATGAGCTGAAACCAATGGCAAGCAGTAGAAAGAAGCACAACAGGTCACTTCATCAAGCACAACAGAAAAGGCTGAGAAATTGGCAATGGTTTTACATTCTACTGAGTCACAGAAGAAAAAGAAGAAGAAGAAGAAGAATTAGTTAGAGGTTACATTGGATGAAATCATTGAAATACCAAAGTGTGACCCCTCTACACTTGACTTTGAAGCATTACAGGAATATGGAGAGATATGCCAGAGGAAGGCATTGTAAGAGAAGCTGAAGAAACAATACAGGGCCTCCATGGTACTTAAGACAACATGGGACATTCTACTTCAAATAGTGCTTGATGTTGATATTGGTCAAAGCAAACCAATACTTGATCAATTAGCTACCCTCGCCGATGCAATCAAAACTCAGAACATTGATGCTAAGAAGGCAATAGAGGAAAGAGCTGAGATAAAGTACCAAAAGAAGCTCATAGTTAACATCAGCCAAGAAGTGGCAATAAATAAGGTAAAGCTATTATAATTCATATCTAAATTGGATCCAATCATATTTGAAGCTATAGCCTAAATTCAAAAATTGAGCACAATAGGAAAGTTTACTAAGGAGAATAGTGACAACATTGAAAAGCTGGATATTGATCTAGAAAATAGTGCACAAAGCTTAACCACCGATGGAGACAATGCATTAAAGCTACATTATGAGAAGATAATTAAGATTAAACAGTTAAGGCAAGAGTTATGGGAGGTAGAGATGCATTTCAAGGAAGAATTAACCAAGATCCAAGCTCAACTTCTGCCAAATCTTACACTGCTCCAACAACACATCAGTTCAGCAAGGCAACTGATTGCAACTCTCGAGATGTTTGTGGTAGAAAACATCTATGATATGCATTCAAAGATCACACTCGAGCACATGGCTCTAGAGAACCTCAAAGAGAAATGGGAGAATATGATGGAAGACATGAAGTCTTCACGTTCCCATATTTTTGATAAGCTCTAAAGGTAAAGAATTTTTCCCTTAATATCAAAACAGGGGGAAAATGAAGAGTATAAAATACAAACAGATAAATGATGATATGTAAATTCATTCATTCTGATGGAAAAATGGTAAATAAGATATGTATATGTATATTCATAAGGGGAAAATGATAGTATAAGTACAAAAAAATTATGAAAATGATATGTATAAGGAAAGACATCATATGTACAGATATACCAACATATACATAGGAGGAGTCATTAAATGACTAAGAATTATATATGTTGTATTTTCTTAACATTTTGTTAGTATTTTGCACATATCATTTTTTGATACTAATGTCAAAGGGGGAGATTGATGACATTAAATTTCCATTAGTATGCAAAATACACTTTCAGTAAGCATACACTGAAAGACAGGACATGAGCAAACCGAAGATCAGATACTAAGAGGTCACCGAAGATGACTAAGTGCAAAGAGAACCAATGACACAAGTAAGTGTGTAGACCAAAATCATAAAGTAGAAAGATAAAGTGGAACTTGACAGAGAAACCTGATATGTAAGTTATAGTGCAAAATGACAAGACAGATATAGTCCAACGGATAGAACAAAACCGAAGGACAGTCAAGCATGACCGACTGACTGAACCAAAAGTCAGTTGCAGCTAGATAAAGAAAGTGTATTCTTTTATAGGATATTTAATTTTTTAAAATCCATTTCTTTAGGGAAAAGATACATGAATGTCAGTGCTTTAATCAATCTAACTGATTTAAAACACATAGACTAGGAGATCTAGGTATCAGTTGTAAACCTGATCTTAGAGTTAGCATTGTTTCTATCAAAACTCTATGAAGTCAATCCATCTATAAATAGATGATGCAATAATTCATTATTATGATGAATAGATGATGTGAAGAGAGAGGAGAACATGAATGAATCAGACAAGCACATCTATGGATCAGATTGAGAGTTTCAAGAATAGGAACAACAAAAGGTGAAATTGATTAGCAAGAACCAAGAATAGAGCATACTAAGAATCAGAGGTATTATTTAATCACAGTTAAGGTGATAATCTTTTTATGTGAACTAAATAGGATCTGTATCAACAATAGGAGATTGCATTTACCAGGTCAATTTGTAATTTTCTATCATTCTAACAAGTGGAGCAAAGTGTAAAAATCCTTTCAAGGAAGGTGGATTTAACCATCCAACAACAAATCTCTTAACTGAGTGCACACTCAATAGTGTTGCTAAAGCTCTTAACTGAGTAGACTTTAACAAGTCTCCACCGATACTCCTAACAGGGTAGATCATCAAAATTGATCAAATTTTAAGCCTTAACCGGCCCCTTCCAATCTATAGATAGTGAAGATTTTGTGGGTGCCATCCCCACCGTAGTTTTTACTTCCTCGCAGGAGTTTTCTGCGATAACATATCTTGTGTTATGTGTCAATTTACTTTCATGAATGTTTCTATGAATGTTCACATGTATGTTAATGCTATGAATTGATATAACTCACATCTAGATAGTATAGATCAGATTGAATGGATATACAATTGATTACAAAGGTTAACTGATAAAAGGGATACAAAAGTTTAAGAGGTATTGATTCACCCCTCCCCTATCAGAACATACTTCCCATTAATCCCAATAGGCGGGTACACCTAATCTAGACTAAACTCAACTCTTTTCAATACCTTCTACTTCTGGATTTAAACAACAGATAAATGGAAAGTAAGTACTGAATGCCAGCCTAGCATTCATTGAATCTCCACTACCATGGTAGGATAACAACAACAACTATAAAAGTAAAGAATTTTAGTAATGAGTTTGATTAAATTTAGGGACAGAATATAGCCAAACCATTCAGACATATACCTCCAAAGAATATACTTTCTTTAGATTAGTGTCGTATCCATTGGGTAAACTCATAAATACAATACTGAAACTGAAACTGTTGGAAATGAGATGAGTAACTGAGAGGGGAGGAGTGAATCAGTTACTACAAAAAAAAATCCAAGTCCCTTAGATGTCTTAAAAAAATTAGTCACTGTTGCTCAGTCAACATAGATATTTCTCTGTCACTCAGTTAACCTAGAAAATCTTAAGATATTAACTATGATTATATTTAGTAATTAATTACAGTAACATAAATGATAAAGCAAATGAAATGTACACAGATAACACCAAGATTTAACGTGGAAACCCAATATGGGAAAAACCACCAATTACAACTAGTTACTGATTTTCACTCTTCTGAAGTGAGCCCTGTTAGGAGCCAGCCATGTTAAAGGTTATAATAATACACTGTTAGGTGTGACCCTGTTAGAGGATTTAATCACCCTGTAAGGAGTGGCCTTGTTAGAGGTATTCAAACACTTCAATATAGAAATGTCACCTTGTGAGAGGATTTACAAAAGATTATTAAGCCTACTCTATTAAGAGATTTTGAATCACTGCTACAATTGTTAGAAAGTAACAATGGATTGAACTGATTGTATATGCAATTGTCTTTGTTGATTCAGATCTTGCTCTGTTTGTAAATTGGATCCTCACTAATCAAATGTTCTATTGCAGCTCTATCCGAATGATGTGTCTTTATTAATAATCCCATATGATTTCGCCTCTTCTCTTCATATCATGTTCATCCACTAATTCAATTACTTCCACACACACACTTCTCAATCCAAACTTGACCTATTATATATATATAATAGACCTTGTCAAGTCGGCCTCTATAACCTTCCAACTATATAATAAAACTCAAATATGTCAGCCTCATATGCCCAATTAAACATAAAATGTAGTCATCTGTTAGTCGGCTGACACTAACTGTTAACTCGGTCAACACTAAAATTCTTCAACACCCGACCAACACTATAATGCCCGAGTGAACTCGGTAACAACTAAATTTCTTCAATGCCCGAATAAACTCAGAGAATACTGAGATTCACTTGGCATACACTAACTATGCTCAGTTTGACTGTAGAAATTTGTGTAACATCACTAGACAAGTGCATATACATGTGTAGCATCAATGACAATACACAATTGAATAATTATCATCAACAATCTCCCTCTTTGGCATTGATGGAAATACATGTCATAATACAAAGAATTTTAGAGCAGTAGTAAGATGAATCAAATTTTATTAATGTCTTTAGCTTCATTCTGATTCACATCCATAAGACTCCTTCTGTCAACAATAACTGAGATAAAATTATCCCTCTTACATATGTCTCTGTCTCTGATAAAGTTCTCCCTCTATCATCAATCTCACCATTAGTAGTCTTTATTGTCATACAATAATCTCTCCCTCTTTCACTGATCATTATGAGATACTGTAATCTCTCCCTCTTTGACAACCAATGTCAAAGACACCAACTGACATATCAATTAAATTTTAATGTACCTAAATGTACTGATTCATATGCAATGAGCTCTGATAATCTACATCAACATGTTTGATATGTTCTGTAGCTTAGTTGATGCATCACTAAATTGTTCTTTAGTGAGCCTCGGTTAGGGGAATCACCCCTAGCTTTCCTCTGAGATACAAGAATGCATCTTTAGGTAAAGGCTTGGTGAATATGTCTGCAACTTGTTCTTTAGTATTTACATATTCCAACCTTACTTCTTTGTCCTGAACCAATTCTCTCAAGAAATGATACTTTATTGCAATATGATTGGTCTTGGTGTGCATCACTGGGTTCTTTGAAATTTTAATAGCACTAGTGTTGTCACAGTAAATAATAAATGGTTCTTTGATTTCTTCCTTCATACCTGACAATAGCTGTTTGAACCATATGAAATTTGAACTATTGACTGCTACAACAACATACCCTTCCCCTGCTGTAGACTGAGAAATGCAATTCTATTTCTTGCTAGTCCAAGAGACTAACCTCTTTCCAAGAAATAATTCTCCACCAATTTTTCTCTTCTTGTCGTCAACACTTCCTACCCAATCAATATCAGTAAAAGTCCTCAAGTCAAAGTTTCCTCCTTTCTTATACCATAATCCATAATCTTCAGTAACTTTAAGGTATCTCATAATCCTTTTGATTTCCATGAAATGATTTTCTTTAGGATTAGTTGAGAACCTTGCAACAATACCAATAGCTAATGCAATATCAGGTCTAGTGTGAACAACATATTATAGTTTTCCAATCATGGACCTGTATGTAGTCTGATTTACCTCCTTTGAATCATCATCCTTAGACAACTTATGTCTAGTAGACATAGGTATCCCAACTGGTCTAGAATCTTCCATTCCAAATTTCTTTAGTATCTCTTTGATGTATTTTGACTGAGTAATGTAGATACCATCCTTCATCTGTTGAACTTGTAAAACAACAAAGAATTTGATTTCACCAAACATAGACATCTCAAAATCCTTACTCATAGCTACAGAGAATGCTTTGCATAAGTCATCATATCCAATGAATAATATATCATCAAAAAATATCTCTACTAATAGTATCTTGTCTTTAGGGCCTTCTTTGAAGTACAAGCTACTATTATCATTAGTTCTCTGAAATTCAATACTTACTAGATAACCATGCATTCTTTCATACCAGGCTCTTCGAGCTTGTTTCAGTCCATACAAGGCTTTGTGCAGTTTGCAGACTATATTCCTTTTATTAGGATCTACAAAGCCTTCAGGTTGCTCGATATAGACTTCTTCTTATAGGATTCCATTCAAGAATGTAGACTTTACATCCCTTTGATATACCTTGTACCCTTTGTGTGCAACATAATCTAGAAGAGTTCTGACTCCTTCAAGTCTTGCAATAGGAGAAAAAGTCTCTCCATAATCAATACCCTCATCTTGAGAATAGCCTTTACATACTAATCTGGCTTTATTTCTAGAAACTTCACCTTTTTCATTCATCTTGTTTCTAAAAACCCATTTAGTACCAATTACATTCTTGTCTTTAGCTCTAGGTTGAAGAGTCCAAGTCTTGTTCTTTTCTATCTGCTCAATTTCTTCATTCATTGCTTCTATCCATCTTTCATCATTCAATGCATCATTGATATATCTAGGCTCAATTTCACTAAGCAAACATGTACCTTTAATTTTGTTCCTTGTCATTATACCTTTTGTCTGATCTCCAATTATTTTCTCAGGTGCATGATGCCTTCTGACATATTTGGAAAGTACAGGATCCTTCCTTCTTGATTCTATGATGCAGAGGGTTTGTGGGGCTCATAAAAATTTCCTTAACTAAACCTATATCATCCAATTATCTTAGTATTGTATTCTCTCTATTAGGCCTCCTAGGCCTAACCCCAAGGCTTGCCTTCTAGGTATAGCCTTACTCCCCTTGCAATCCCGCAACCCTTGCTATGGGATCACTACCCTAAGTGCCATGAATTTTCACTCTCATGGGTCCCCTTGGTGTTCTTGAATCATCTATGCTTCCCATAAAACTTTCTTGAACTTTCAGACACTTCAAAACAAGCTTCCTATGAAAACTGCCTATAAAAGGCTACAAGGATTAGCCCTCCTTTTGTGGTTTTTCAACTCTAATTCAAATTATTTCAAAGAAACCCAAACATTAAAATGGATATTTGAGTACCATTTTGGAATTTATACAAGATTATGCAAATTTTATCTTAAGATGCTTTGGCTGTAGCATACTTCTACAATACCCCCACTTTAAGGGTTTCTACGCTTTTCAAGATAGATTTTATGTTTATGCTTCAAAACCTTCACCAGTCAAAATATATTGGTAAACCCCATACACCCTCAGAAATAGGACTCAAATATATTTCCATATCATATACTTAATGGTGTCTTTCTTCACACCAAAACTCCAAACCAAACAGATTGAACCTCTCCACAGGCTCATCCAAACTCAAGGATCAGCCTAGGGCATCACCATAACTTCGTTTGAAAGCTCTGTAAAAACAAAAAAAAAATATATTAAAATTTAAAAACTCCATTACCACTTCCCACAAGATATCAAGCATTTTCAACCATGGCAAGTGGTAATAGAGCCCTCTATTTGCATGACAATGCTGAAAATCATATTCTAGACTAGTTGACAGTAAATTGCTTATAAATTTTCAACCACATCAATTAAAAGCATGAGACCACGTGAAAAATAAATTTAATTCAAATCCATAGCTAAATTTCACAACAAGAAGTCTCAAAAAAGCCGTACACAGGTTGTACAATGCATGAAAACACATGAAAAACTCAAAAAACTAATTGTGACAACAGTTGTTTTTTGTACTTTCAATGATGGCTTTCTTCATTAATGTCAAAAAACCTAAAAAATAATAATTCCTTGGCTTATATAAGCCTTACCACGTGTATCTATGGTAACCGACTCCTCTTATCCTTGCACAATGCTAAGTATCCTTGCAAAATGCTAAGTTTTCTGTCAACCTAGGGAATGTGGATCAACATATTAACAAGTTTGTTACATTTTCATACACATTATTCCAACATAAATTAGCTAAAAACCATCAATTACTATATCCACCCCTTACACAAACCAAACAAGGTCCTAAGAGCATGTTGTATATAGTTGCTCAATTAGGCCTATTACAAACAAAATGGACTATGACTAGTCCTTTATTACAAACACATAAACTTATGAGAATAACTAACTCATCTCCACACAACTAAACATAATTAAAATAAAAAATCACTAATTAGACTTAACTATCCACTTATCCTCCATGGTGTCTTCATAGTGAGGGTGCTCTGCACCATACTCCCCTTGGATGAAAAACTCAAGTCCCTTGATTTAATAGGTCTGCCAAGCGGTTTCCATGCTTCAAAATATCAGCTTCACTCATCCATACTGTCTCTGATTCAGGTAGGTCAATCCACTTGACAAGATACTCCTTATATACACCTTTCCTTGTCTTCTTGAGACCCTTGGAATCAAGAATGCATTCCAATGTGACAGGCTGAGGTGTGGGTAATTCTTTGACCCAATCATAAGTGTCTTCACTTGAATTTGTCAACCCATGAGTGTCATCATCTGTTGTACCCTTGAAAGGTTAAATATCTCCAACATTAAAGATGTGAGAGATGGCCAAATCTAGAGGTAACTCCAGCTCTAGGCATTGTTGCCATACTTGTGAAATATCTTGAGAGGCCCAATATTTTTCATTAGAAACTTGTGTGGGGTTCCTTTAGTAATCCTTTCCTTCCTAAGATATGCTAGGACTAAGTCACACACTTTGAACTGAAGGTCTCTCTTCCCTTGATTAGCCCTGGCTTTGTACTTCTCATTTTGCTGTTGTAAATGTCTCCTTACTTGGTCATGAAGAGACTTGATATTTTCTGCAAACACTTCTCCTTGAGCACTTGTTTTGTCTTGCAAAGAAAGGTCTCTAAGCTCTAGAATGCCTCTAGGATGAGCACCATAAAATATCTCAAAAGGGATTTTTCCTATACTCCTATTGGGTGATTCATTATATGCATACTCTGCTTGCCCAAGAATAAGATCCCATGACTGCCCATGTTGTTTGGTTAAGCACCTTAGAATATTGCCCAATCTTCTGTAAACTACCTCTGTTTGGCCATCCATTTGAGGATAGTAGGATGAATAGAATGATAAGTTAGTGCCCAAATTCTTCCAAAGGGTCCTCCAAAAGTGGCCAACAAACTTGTTATCCCTGTCACTAACAATGTTGATTGGTAATCCATGAAGTCTAACCACTTCCTTAAAGAATAGATGAGACATTTTTCTAAACCTATCCACCACTACATAGACACTATCATATCCTCTTGGAGTTTTAGGCAAGCCCAACACAAAATCCACACTCACACATTCCCAAAGTCATTGTGGAATGGGTAGTGGCCGGTATAGTCTGACATTGTTCCTTGTTCCCTTGGATCTTTGACATATGTTACATTTCTCTACAAACTTTCTGACTTTAGCTTGCACCTTTGTCCAATAGTAATATCTTATCATGTGTTCTAATGTCTTATCAAGCCCAAAATTACCTCCCAAACTACCTCGATGTTTCTCCCTAATGATGTTCTCCCTCATAGAACTTTGAGGTATGCAAAACAATGGTCCTTTGAATAATAAACCTCCCTACAACATATAATCAACATGATCAACTTTGAATCCCTCCAAATATTGCTGACAATTGTTATAGATATCTTTGAAATCTTTGTCATCTTGGTAAAGTCCCTTGATGTCTTCCATGCCTACACTTTGTAATCTGAATTCTTGGAGTTCCAAAAATCTCCTACTTAATGCATTAGCCACCTTATTGCTGACTCCTTTCTTATGTTTTATGGTAAAGGTATAGACTTGCAAGTATTCAACCCATTTAAGGTGTCTTTGATTCAACTTATCCTACCCATTCAAGAAACTAAGTGTATGGTTATCCGTGAACACAACAAACTCTTTTAGAAGTAAGTAGTGTCTCCACTTTTTTAGAGATTGTACCATGGCATATAGTTCCAAATCATATGTTGAATACGTTTTTTTGGCATCTTTCAAATTCTCTAAAAAGAAAGCAACTAGATGACCTTCTTGACTCAAAATTTCCCCAATAGCTCTTTGGCTTGCATCACACTCAACAGAAAAAAACTGACTAAAATCAGGTAGCCTAAGTGTAGGTAGCTCTACTATTTTAGTTTTCAAAAACTCAAACCCCTTATTAGCCTCTTTTGTCCACTTGAACTTGCATTTCATTCCCCCCTTTATAGTACTAAGCATGGGATCACACACATGACTGAAATTTCTCACAAAGTTCCTATAGAAAGAAGCCATACCATGAAAAATCCCAACATCACCTATGCTTTGGGGAATTGGCCAATTCAAGATAGCATCAACTTTACTAGGGTCCATCTTTAAACAACCTTGAGAAATGAAAAAACCAAGGTAAACTAATTCAGTTTTATAAAACTCACACTTTTCAAGATTTATTTTCAACTTGGCCTCCTTCAAATTCTTCAGCACTTGTTCCACATGCTTGAGATGTTCTCCATAAGACCTGCTAAAAATTAAGATGTCATCAAGATATACAATGACAAACTTACCTATGAATTCAACCAAGACTTCATTCATGAGCCTTTGGAATGTGCTAGATGCATTTGTGAGCCCAAAGGGCATCACCAACCATTCATAGAGCCCTGCATTTGTCCTAAATTTTGTCTTCCATTCATCCCCTTGTCTGATTCTAATCTGATGGTACCCTGATTTTAAATCTATCTTGGTGAAATACCAAGCTCCACCCAAATTGTCGAATAGATCCTCTATTCTAGGCACTGGGAAGCGATATTTTATTGTAATATTCTTGATAGCTCTCGAGTCTGTACACATTCTCTATTTTCCTCCTTTCTTAGGTACGAAAATTGTTGGAACAACACAAGGACTTAAACTTTTCCTTATGAAGCCCTTATTCAACAGCTCTTGCACTTGTTTTCCAATTTCTTCATTTTGACTAGGAGTCATTTTATAGGTAGCTTTATTGGGCAGATTAGATCCAGGTATGAGATCAATGTGGTGATTAATATCCATCATAGGTGGTAAGGAGTCTATTTTTTCATCCCCTATAACTTCTTCATATTGTTTCAGCAACTCTTGTGCTTCTTGTGGAATGTCCTACGTGAAATCTGGTTTTGCCTATTCTTTTGGTTTTAAGATAATTGCATATCCTTTCTCTCCTTAATGTTTCAAGACTTGTAGGAACTCTTTCCCACTCAACATCATGACACTAGACCCCACTTGTTTCTCTTCATTTTGATTAGGTAGAGTATCTATTTGATACTTCTTCCCATGTTTGAAAATCATGTAACTATTCTTCTCCCCATCATGAGTAGACTTCACATCATGCTGCCATGGTCTTCCTAAAAGTAAATGGCATGCATCCATAGGAAGTATGTCACATAAGACCCTATCCTTGTACTCTCCAATCTCAAATTCTACCCATGATTGTTCATTTTCCAACACATGTTGTCCTTTATTCAGCCAAGAAAACTTGTAGGGAGTAAGGTGTGGTAGTCTCTTGAGCTTTAGTTTCTCCACCATTTCAATAGAGACAATATTCTATGTAGACCCTAAATCCACTATTACTTTGCAGACCTTCCCATGTGAATTATATTTTTTCCTAAACAAACTCTTCCTTTGTAGTGGTTCTTGCCTTTGGGGTATCTTTAACAAGGTTCTTTTCACCATGAGATTCTCTCCATCCATAGTAGGCCATGCCTTACCAATGGCTGTCATGGTGTATGTTGTATCTTCCTCTTGAACTAAATATGTTCTTCTTTCTCCAACATGTGAACTTGAGGCTCTCTCTAGACATCTGCTGATGGAGTGGCCCACTTGATTACAATGATAGCATTTGTCTGTAAATACTGGAGTATTTTTGTCTCCTTGTCCCCATCTACCTCTGAAATTACTTCTTCCCCTATATGTTCCTCTAAAGGATCCTCTTGATGAGTCTCCATGTCCTTCAGTTGGATTATTCTCCTCTATTTTTGCAGCATTGGGACCCCTTCCAAACACACCTCTTCCTCTAAAATTCCTACCTCCTCTTTGCTTTTTCTGCTGCTCACTTCTTCTCTTGAACTTTTCCTCTTCCCTTGAGGCCAACTGAAAACACTTGTGTACACTATTAGGAGTGAGAATTATGATCTCATCTTGGATATTGGTTCTAAGACCATTCATGTACCTTGCCAAATTTTCCACTTCATTCTCATGCTTCTTGGCTCTCAAACTTAGCTTGTAAAATTATTTTGTATATGAGCTTACATCCAACTCCCTTTGATTTAGATTTTGAAGTTTTTTATGAAGTTGTACTTCATAGACTTTTGGAAGGAATTGAACTTTGAGTCTGATCTTCATCCTTTCCCAAGAAACTATCTTCTTCTTTCCCTCTTGCATTCTTTCTTCTTGCATCATGTTCCACCATACTAATGTTGATCCTTTTAGCCTTGACTTGGCTACATTGACTATCTTTTCTTTTTCCACATCTTTGTAATCAAAATGATTTCCTAGAGCATCTATCCACTCCAATAGCTCTTCCCCATTCAGGTTACCACCATAGATAGGTATACCATCCATGTTATCATGTGCAATTGACTTAAATGCATCCATCATGACCTTTTGATCAAGAGAAAACACCTCTTTCTCTTCCTCAACTTCCTCTTCCTCTTCATCTATCTCATCACCCCACTCTCTCTCTTCATTTTCATTTTCTCTTTCTTGGGGCTTTCTTCTTTCTCCTTCCCTTTTTCTTGGGTCTTCATTTCCTCTAACATTTGTGTCACCAGTTGCCTTACAACATCCTGTTTCATTGCCTTAGGAGGCATTGAACTACCTTCAGATTCCTCTATGTCTAACATACACCTATATCATCTTAAAATGGAAGCACTTCCATTTTGGTAGGTTTAACAAATTTGTTTAGTACACTTGCATATTAGATTTGCATTTAGGATGCATATGCACTTGATTCTACATTACTAGGTGAAATTAGGGTTAGGATCCTTTGGGTCCTCCTTAATCTCTCTTTTTGTGGCTCCATTTTTGGGTAGAACCTATGTATTGGGTCTCCTAAACTTCATCATACCTACTCTTTGGCCTTTGTGCCTCTATCCAGCATTCTGGTGTGTTTTCTCACCTTCCTAGGTCCCCGTTTGACGTGGGAATCCAACAGATTTCCCAAGGAGACCAGCTTGAAAGATTAGGTCTGGCTTGAGGTCAATTCTGACCTAGGTCAGAGTTGAGGTTGACCTTGACCTAGGTACAGTTTGAGGTCATCCTTGACCTAGGTCAAGGTCAAGGTCAACCTTGACTTCTGTCAGGTGTTGGCCCCTGCTTTCAAATATGGAGCTTATCAGGGTTCTAAACTTAAAATAGGTCCCCGAGTCTGGATGCGGAAGTTTTTTCCCTGATATTTAGATTAATACATCCCCTCCTTGGTTGGTGATTGTAATTAGACTATAATTCAAGGTGAAATTCAAATTCAGTTCCCTTGCATTGCCCTAGGAGGTCTATCTTGAGGCCTCTATATAAACACTCTCTTTTGCCTTCATTTGTTCATGAGATAAAATCGTAAGATGATATGATGCAATTACGATTATGACATGATGATGATGTAAGAAAGAAAGAGGATGATATAAAAGGACAAGATATGATGATGCATTGATACATACAAGCCTTTTGTGGACAAGCTATTGTGGATCTTCTTTGGAGCAAGAGAGAGTTCTTGCTTCCTTCCTTCTTGGATCCACCATTTTCAACATTCAAGCATTCAAAAGATACTATCATGGGGTAACAACTATGGATTGTGAGTTTAGTAGGAATAATTTAGCCTTGGGGGCTTGGTATGCTTTCTTTATCACATTCAAATCTATGCATTGTTATCTCATTTTCAATTCATGTTAGGGTTTTAATCTAGAGGATTAGAACTTGACATTACACATTTGAAGCTCTTTCCAAGAGCACCACACACACATAAATTCTACTATATTCGGCTATTCGTGGAGGTGGAGATCACCAAAATAGGGGTTTGACTAAGGAAAAACCCTATATAGCCACCCCAAAACCCCTCTTTTTCAGATATTTGCAGGTGCTGTTTCAAGAATTACAGGTTCAGAACAATGGATCGAAGTGCAGATTCAGATACCCTTTTCAAAAAAAATTTAGGATCCAAAAATAGATTTTCTGTCAGAGAATTTTTAGGTTGATTCTACCCTAGGTCAGAATCAGAAATTCTGGGTCAATGGTGACATTGACTTGAGGGTCAAAATTGGAACCGTGTCGGATCATAAAAAGATTTTTTGGTTTTGTCTGTCTCTGCATTTCTATTCCAAATCTGGTCTCAGATTTTCCAGAAACTCAACACAAGGTTCAGAAAAATGGTATTTTCAGATCTTCTATGATGTGAGGTAGGTATTTTACTCCATTATTCTTTGCTTTCATTTCTATATTTACATCCCTTATCAATTACAATTACATGTAAATGGTTGAATATGGCATATGTCTCTTTTATATGCAAATCTCTATTGTGAAAACCCTATTTAGGAGACCATCCAAATTTACACTTTACATTTTGGTGAACTCGCGATAGACAACTCTTTCTCTTTGGTGTTAGATTTACATTTTATATTTGATCTTGCATGCATATAGAAGTAGGTTTTCTTGTATGCTCTTACATTTATATTCCAAAAATGCATAAAATTATAAAATTTCTTTTAAAAATATTTACATGCTTGTAATTTTATTGTGTGTTAAACATGTATGAATCTTGTTTTGAATACTTTGATTAGGATTTTATTGTACAAGAGAATAGATCCCTTAATGAGGTACATGGAAGTGAGAATGAAAATGGTTTGAATGAGATCTCCATGGAGCCCATTCCTATTTCATCCTCCTCCACAACTTCTCCAATTGACTTTTACCATAGGTTGTGTGCATGGTTACCTTCATGTTCCACTATTTGCAACATTGCGGCACCTAGAATTTTATTCCCTAAACCTTTGATGATGGTAAAAGGATGTCCTCGAATAACTATTAAGGGTAAACCTAAAGATCCTTTGGATTTCTTTGATAACACGGATTCTATTTCACATGCTTATCGCACATGGAATAATCCTCATCATACTGTCCCATCCTCTTTACCTCCTTCTCAACCCATGCTTCCTCAAGCACCTAGGTTACCTTCTTCCTTTAAGGAGTATGACTTAGTTGAGCAATTACGCGCTACTCTAGCTAAGATATCTTTATGGGAATTACTTCAAACTTCTCCTAGATATCACGAGGCATTACAAAAAGCTTTATCTAGTCTTCCTACTCCGCCTCCTAATCAAGAGAATATTGATTCATTTTTGGATTGCATGCATACTATGCCTTTTGTACCTCCTTTTGTGTTCATTGATGATGATTTACCTTCTATTGAGGTGAAAAATCAATATGATGCTCTTATGGTTGTTGTTTCTATTAATTAGAGTATCATTCGTAGAACATTAATTGACAATGGATTTGGGCTTAATGTTTGTATCATGGATATGCTTAAGGCTATTAAGGCCAATCTTATAACCATTCAACCGGATAATATCCCTATTCATGGATTTGATAACACTGCAAAGAAAACTTTGGGTATTATTACACTACCTATTAAGGCTAGTCCAGTTCTTCTTAACACACCTATTCATGTTATGCCTAGACCTCTCAATTATAACCTTTTGTTAGGAAGATCTTGGTTACATACTATGAATGTGATTCCTTCTACTCTTCATCGTAAGGTTAAGTTTGTTTATAACAATCTGATGTATAAACTACATGTGGATAATGCATCAAATCCTTGCTTAAATGTGGAATATACTAAGGTTTTGAAACCTATACAACCAAGTAAGGAACCTGAGCAACCACCTGAAGTTAAACAAGATGAAGCTACATCCTCCTCATTGACTGAAGATGATTGGGGAATGTTGGATTTTAACCCTTATTTTATAAGAGAATACAAAGTTTTTGACTTAGATTTTATGAAAGAACAAAATGGGTTTGAAAAACAAGTTTTTATTCCTTCTCCCCTTTCTGGGGAATTAAAAACTAACTTTTTTGTTGCTTCACTTGAAGAAAAAATTGAGACAATAAAACTAGATTGTTATGACATTGTGACATATGCCACTCCTTTAACTCAATCTGATATGACCGATAGATATGGTTCTGGTTATCATTTACTTAGGAAATCAGGATTCAATGGGAAAGGATGTGGTCAATATGAACAAGGTATGCAAGTGCCCTTGGACAATGAATTTTATGATTATACTTATGGGCTAGGATTCAATCCTTATAAACAACCATCGACTTTTCCTCTTAATATTAATCATATCTACGGTGGACAGTTAAAATTGATTAATATCTGCATGCCTGTCGACATCCCTCTGTCCAATAAGGGACTCTAAATCACTAGTTGGTATTTGGTAGGATATATATATGTATCCTTCAGAACCTCAGACACAAAGCTCCTCCACTCTGTTACACTAGCTGTAGAATTCAAACATACTTATATTTTTAGTACTTCTTCTAGAAACACATTTACTTGAAATATTCTAATCAAATTACATATACCATACCTGGATCTCCCTCCTATGTGTCACCAAAGGATCTAGATGGTGGGGGCATGGAGTGACTACCCTCTCCTCGCTCGCTATGTCTAGGTCTAGGTGGTGGTGTCTATGTATGTGCATGGTGAGATCGTCATGATCTCAATGGTACAACATAGATCGCCTAATCACCTGTACCTGTACTACCACATGGGGGCATAGCCTATGATCTCTCATATGCTCCCTCATCTTCTCTCTCTTCTGCTCTCTCATCTACCCTCTCGTCCTCCATGGGATCTCCCTCGGGGATGGGCTCCTCCTCATCTCTATGAACCTTCTCTTCCTCCTCTAGTATGTCACCACCTTGGTGTGTCCTCTCTGAAAGACCTGGATCACTTGTAGGATAATCATCAGGGAAGATGGGGTGGGTCCCGTGTAGAATCCAGTATCTAATATAATCTCTACTAACACCTGAATAGGATACATTGGGATTTGCCTCTATATCATCATTCTCATCTGTCTCACTATCTACAATCTCTGCTATTATAGGTCAGCATAGGGTGCCAGGTCTCTAATAGTAACTTGTCCAATATGCATACCGAGGTACTATCTGGGGGACCCCCTATGTCAGACCAAACTATCTCATCACTCTATCATAATAATATGGCATCACTGCATGACTGGTAGGACCCTCTAGCATCTTGCACTGCTGGGAGTGTCTCAACTGGTGTCGAGTATCCGACCATTCTTTCATCTGATAGTATGGTCTCCATATCACATTAATACATGGTATACGATCAAAGCATACCCTTCAAAAGAGGATATCCTCATACTACCATACATCTCCTATCGGATATGAAAAATCTCTTGGTGTGCTCACATCTACCGTCACTGGAACACCCTGTGGCCATGTACATGTGTAATGCTCAAACATCCAAACTTGTAGCAAGGTGCATACTGTAAGACTCTCCCCCTGAAATCTCACTAATTGACTCAACTCATGGTAAAGATGGGAAAACATGTTGCGGCCCCATGAGAAAACAATCCTGTCACTCTCCATCCTGCATACGAGATGGGTGAATGGTGCTAAGAATACTATACCCTTTGTGTTGGGTATTAAAACCAAAGAGAGTATACATAGCGTCACTCTTCGTACCAAGGGTGTCAGACCTGCTAGTATGCCTGATAGAGTGATATGATATGATCGGGTCCTCATCTATGGTACTCGTCCAAAACAATACTCCCCATATGAGAAAAACTCAGGAGGACCCCGCTGCACTCTCGGTCTAATAGGTTCACCTCGGAATGGAATTTGTAGGATCCTGTATACATCCTCTAGTATGATCGTGATATCTCTTGATGGAAGATGGAAGGAACAAGTGTCTTCATCCCACCTCTCTATCATGGTTGATATCATGGATCGGTAGAACCTCATCTATGGTAGGACTACTACCTAGTACAATCTGATGCAAAGGCTAATGGTCTGCAACAATCTTATCTTCCACTAGACTCCACATCTTAATGTATTCATTCTTTGAACCCTTCCTCTCATGCATCAATGCATTTTGAACATATGGTGTTGTGACTATCCCAATCTTCCAACATTTCACTTCCCTCCAATAACCTATCAACTTGGATCACTCTTAATGGATCCACTACTCCTTGACACAAGAGGAATCAATTACATGTCCCCATTACAAACATTAATGTCTTCTCCAAAAAACCTACTATGCATCTTCACACAATACCTAATCCCTTCACAAAACTTCCCAAGACATTCATGAAGGAAATTCATCACAAACAACCATGTTGCTGGCCCTTACATAGACCCGAAAATAGTCATTCATAACTTTTTATTCCAATAATATTTCCTCAATCTCTCCGGTGAGGATCTATAAAATTAGGTTCTTTCTAACATATTCCAAATTTAGAAAGATCCAACGGTTCAACTAAAAGATATGGCCCCCGCACTGAACTGTATTTTTCTGAGACAGTTATTCCTTCAACCTGACTGTTAACACACTTTCCTTCAATGGA
>MU227244.1:10190892-10264051 GCA_018584345.1 Thuja plicata | reverse complement strand
AGTAGTATCTTTAGATGATTCATTAGTATCTTCAACTTTGATTATGGCATTATCAATTAGATCTTGGATCTTGTGCTTTAACTCCATGCAATGTGAGGTCTTATGCTCATTGTTTTGATGATAGGAATAGTAGGTATTCAAGAATGTCATCCCACATGAGGCGGTTTGAGACAATGTGATAAGATTGTTTTCAAGAAGTTCTTTCAATGCTGATTCATAGGTTTTCCCCAAAGGAGTAAATGCTCTATCCCTTGGACAGTTTGATCCACTTGAACTCTCCAAAGAGATGTTGGATTCAATATTATGAGGACGTTGATCAAAGATAGGATCGACATGATCCTGTGACATAATCTCCTCATCAAATATAGGATTACCATGAGTAGGTCTCTTCTTACCTAAAGAATGTGAGGACAGGTGTGCATCATGCTCATAGAGAAGAGGAAAGATTAATCTTAGTGAAGACCCACTTGATGAGGTATCCTTTTCTTCCTTTAAGTCTTGAATTTTAGATTGCAAAGCTTGCATTTTCCTAGATAGGTTCTTAATGAGAATTTCTTCTTCCTTGTTAAAACCATAGGATGCATCCCATTTGTTGTCAGCCATCATAAGATTGTCTTGATCAAAGTTTTGAAATGGTGCCAAAAGGAATTCCAAATTGTCCCCAAATGTGTGAGTTTGGTTTTGAAGTTTCAAAGTGATTGATTCCAGCGTCAGAGGGTTAGAATGCCCTGATAGTGAGCTGGGAACCAGTGAGAGTTGATTGTTTGAAGTAAGTGACTCCAGTGTCAGAGGGTTTTAGAGTGCCCTAATAGTGAGCTAGGAATCAAGTTGTTTTTCTGATTGTAAAATCCACACGATTTGGGACCAATTGTGAAGATCGAAAAGGACATGCAAGGTAGACTTAAAAGAAAGTTATGAAACAATGACAGATGGATCAGTAAAAGCAAGAGGACCAGATTAAAGAGCAAAAAGGGTATCCAAATCAACTGAGACTTTCTAAGAAACTATTCTGCAAGTGCCCACTATCCTATATGCGAGCTCCTAGATGCGAGCTTCTGATGACCCCAAATGCGAGCTTTCTTCCTAGATGCGATTAAGTGCTGACTAGATATGATGCAGAATACCAGATACGAGCCAAGATACTAGATACTATCCCAGAAATCCAGGATGCGAGCCAGGATACCAGATACTATCCCAAAAATCTGGGATGCGATTTTCTGATGTTTTTGTTAGATTTTGCTAGTTTTGAAATTTATGTTTTGGAAGTTCATGTAGTTTTGTCTGATCTATGATCGTGTCTAGAGATTTGCAAGTGAGTGAAAAACACCTGTATCTGAAGTTCTGAATATTGTTGCTTGTTCGAAGAGTTTATCTTTGTTAATGATTTTTCAGACACATCAAGAAAATGTTGCTTTGTTAGAGAAACAGACACACTTTTTTCCCTATTTTCTAGGTGGAAGATGAAAATCTTTGCTCATTGACTTAGGCACACACTCAAATGCTAATCAGAATAAAGCCATCACCAAGCATGCAATGGCTCCAGTCATGATGTTGTATTAGCCGACTCCAAACACAAGTGAGGGCACGATATGACAAGTGTCTTGGGGCAATTACTTTTTGCCTTGCACAAAGATTATCACCCTTTCAAGGATGAATCAGGAATTCTTTCAGTTGAATGTGTTGTAGATTATTGGGCAATGTGTTCGAAACTGTCCCCCATAGAACACAAGGCAAAATTAAGGTGTATAGCCCTATGAGTACCTGAATATATATAGTCTCGCAAGCAAGATTCAAGCGGCTCTGCTCTATATATACCCCGATATGTTCAAGGAATGATGTCAAAATTCCAAGAACAAAACCAGTTCTGTCTTCTGAGGCTTTGGCCTACAAGGAAGCAACTATTTATAGTGAGTTGGAAGGGTCGGCGTAAGACCTGTCCTCACTTGGGTCGTTCCCGGGAGATTTTTTCCTCAACCGGCAGGCCCTCTACTGTTAAAAGAATGGTAACCAGGATTGGTGAGCTTAGGATTTCTAGATTTCTGATTCTACAAAAGAAGAAGAGCATACTCTCCTAGTCCATGCCATTTTCTCCTCAAACACTTAAATCAATGATTCTTTTCCTCCAAGCTATGTTGAGCTTGTTTTAATGATTCCTATTTAAAGAAAACAGAAAGGGAAAGTTTGCTTTGTTCATTTACCACATTGATTTAGTGATTTGTGTTGTCCAATTTCTGATCTAAAAGCAATTCTACGATGTCTTTGTTCATTGATCCCACATATTTAGTGCTTTGTTTTGTTCATTTACTATCCCAAATTGAATTAAACGTTATGTTTTTTGTGTTTGTTTACTCCCAATTTTGTCGCAAATGATAAGACAACGTCCAATTTTCTGATTCTCCTCAAGAGGAAAAGAGCATAATATCTAGTTGTTTTATCAAGTGGAAAAAGATGGTTTTTAAGTTTGGAAAAAGAAAATACATAGAAGTCAAGACGAAAGGGGGTTTGGTAACCTGTAACAACCACCTTAGTATTTTTTAGTCCAACTCCTCGAAACCTGTCAAAAAGTACCTGCAAACACATGCTAAGCTATAAAATACCACAACCACAACTTTGTTAAAATGTTAGGATTAGAGAAATCAAATGGACAAAATCAAAAACCAGATACGAGCCCTTGCTGACCAAATACGATCCAAAACCAGATACGATCCAGGAAATCCTGGATGCGATCCAGAAATTACGCGGTGCGACTGCGTATCCGAGATGCGATCTTGCAAGAGTAAATGCGATTCTGTGACTGCATCCTGAGTCTGCAAATTGCCAAAAAAGTGTTAGAAGACAAGGCTAATTTGAAAATCGAGCCCCACGGTGGGCACCAAAAATGTGCGTGTGTATTTGGGTACCTGTTAGAAACAACACAAACACTCAATAAGTCATTATATTAGTTAGAAAGGGTTAGAAAAGCCTGCAAAACCCACTAAAACCTACCTATTTTCTTCTAACTAGAAAGAGTGTGATTCATAACATACTATCCCTCAGAATATGGTATAAACCAGTGACCAATACTATTCTAGCATGAAGGATTTGATTCAAATTGAGCTAAAAAGATGGAAAAGCATGTAATCTAGCTTAAAAGATGGATTTAAAAAAATGAACTAGCATGAGATAATAGATGAAATATGAGTCTAATATTAATTTAACAGCATAACAATGTAATTGAAATCTAAAAGTGAAGGCTTATTTGCTCTCAAAACAGGCTTCTATTTATAGAAGAATGGGACAGAGAGAGGGGGACAAGGTTCATTTATGAATTAAGAGGCTCATAAATGAAGGTGTAAGAGCCATTAATGCCCAAGGCATTAATAAGACATGGGAGAGATATAGGATTAAGGAATCTTCATTAATAAGGCATAATTCCTTGAACACTAGATCTTGAGCATCTTTTCTTTGAGTCGTAGCACTAGTCACTGGATTAGATCTAACCTGTAATAACTTTATTGACGTTTAGCATTGTACCATACATGTGGCAACATCTCATTAACTCACTCACCCTAGGAGCATATTCCTTTATTCCCCATAAGTGAACAACAACCACACATCATCTCTCATCAACATCTCCATGTATCACCACCTCACGCACTCACAGTCCCCTACCGAATATTCTCTTTACCTTCGTGAGTCCACAACCATCATTCAATACTACTTCTGGCTTGTACACATGGTAGAATCTCATGCTATCATGACTCATCTCTTTAACTGCCACTAACTGGCGCGAGTGCGCAACACTAACCGCCAATAGTTAGTCACACACTCGCCAACATCTTCTATTACTTGTCTTAACTGTAGCAAGTACACGACAACTGCAAGTCACACACTCGCTGATCAACCTACTAATCACTTCCATCCTACTCGAGTGAGTGACGCTAACCACTAACCATTAGTCGTACACTCATGACTGCTTTCTGTCATATACTCAAAATGCGGCGAGTATGTGACAAGCGCTAGTCGCACACTCGCTGACTAGCTCTGTGAGTAGTGACCTATTTCATGAGTGAGTGAGAAGCCTCCACCTATCACCTCTGACCATTTCAACACCAAATATCCTTCCCTATCCGTCAACTAGCTGCCATCAACCTGCCACCATCTGCCAAAAGGCGTGTGCCTTTTAGGCACTTAACCATTGAGTGCTTGGATATAAAAATATGAAAATCTTCCTCCGCATAGCCAATGTGAGATATATGACTTAAGACTATTCTAAACAGATGATAGCGCATGCAACACCATTTAAGCTCTGATCCATTTCAGCCAATTGAACTGTTCTCTGACAATCCTTGGGCAAAAAAAAGCTTGAAACCTCCCTCAACAACTCCCCAAACAGAAAACAAGGACACATGAACTTTGCAACTTGAAGAAATCCACCATTGAAGCTTTGAAACTTTGAAAAATATATTATGGTACTCTAAAAAAATTAGAGTACCAACACCTCTGAGATATGCATGACACTTTACCTCTTCGGCCCCATAACCTAATACCTCTGATGGACACCTATCAGTACGACGTGATTCCATGATAGATTAAAAACTTGCACCTCTGGATAGCGGCATCACACCAACCACACGATCAAAACATATCCGCTCCTACCTTAATTTTGTGAAAACATGGACCCACGATCCCATCGGGACAGATGTCACCAAATCATGATCCTGTAGAGAATATCCAATGAGTAAATTTTGATCCAGGCATCACACCTATCATACAATCAAAATCATCTAATATCTTTAGCTTCCCTTTAGCTTTGACCAGGCCCCACCACTTTCCACATGTCACACAAGCACGAAGCCGCAAAGAATAACATCCTTACATCTCCAGATAGAAAAATCGTGCCAACCGTCTGATCATTTTAGATTTGTCCTAACTTTATCCTGTCGCTTAGCTAAGAAGAAGAAGAAAGCCCCATAATCTTAGATTGACACTTGGCAACATGGCATGATTCCGCAAAGGATAAAAAACTTAAAAAACTTGCATCTTGTGATCAAGGCATTACGCTTGTCGTTGGATTAAAAGAAACTTGCTCGACACCTGGGGAGAAATAAAGTACTGTGGGGACATATGACTTAGGAAATATCAAAATGAACCCCGCACATGACTTAGGAAACATTAGGAAATGGCCTTGCGGTGATAACTTAAACCCCTAGGAAAATAACTTAAGTGACCCAAAAAAGTAACTTGAAAATATAAGGAGCATGAGAAACTTAGGGTTAGGGAAAAATGAACAAAGGGATATAAATTTTGCAATTAGGGCTTGGAAAATAGAAAAAGGAGGAAAAGCACAATGGAAACCAGAAAATTAATCAGTTCTAACAGTGGCTCCAACTAAGGAAGGTTGAACACAAGTTCAATGCTAGATTCTAGATCTCTGAGAAGAGCAGACTAAGGACAAAAAACAAAACCCAATGCAAAAACCCTAAAATAGAAAAAACCAGGAATATTTATAAACTTATACTGCTTAGCAGAGTCAAATTATCTCTGCCCCTTTTATTTCTCTGATTTTAAGGAATCAAACATGGCTTGGTGACCCTTTTCCATTAAAAAAATTGTGATTCAGCTTGCCTCTGTCAAAAACAAAAATTTATGCTCATTGCTTTGGAAACAAGATAAAAATGTAGCTTCCTTTTGCATGATTTGATATGCTGATATTTTTCAACATCCTACACAAAACATTGTCAATATCTCTACCTTCATTCAACATTTGTGAATCTGGCCTCATTTGATAATACTGACCATCATGTGACCAATGCCAATCATGGTCACTGAAAAAATTAGGACCCCTAGACCACTGTTTATCTTTGCTTGCATTGTCACACTTATAAAAAACATCCTCCAACTGATAAAAATTACAATCATTCTCTATCCCATAGTAGGAGTCATCACATTGTATTATGTCACTGGTTTGCATAACCATATTAGATTTTCCTAAAGAAAAAACTTGTAAATTCTCAACCTTATGCAAACCATCTTCTTGTCTGTTGAAGGGAGAGCACTCATCCACATACTCACCAAGTATCTGCATACTTTAAATAACTGAAAGACCATCCTGTAGTGGTTCAATGAATGATTTAGAAATTGAAACAGATTCACAAGCCATATAATTATCCCAATCAATACTCAACATCATGACATGAACTTCTTCATCCTTTGAATCATGAAATGCCCTGATTATTTCATCATCTGATATATCATATTCAATTTCATTGTGGCTTAATGACACAAAAGAACAAAGGGAATTAGAAACACACATGTCAAAATCTTGACCATTTGATACATACTCTTTTTCGAACTCAATGTGTGTTGGGTGGAAGAACTCAGAGCTATCCCTACTTGAATATCTCAAATATTCACAAGTCAGGAAATCAAAAATTTATTCACTATGAAGTGAACCATTATCATCACTTACACTCAACTCTGATATGCAGTCACAAGCATCATCTTCACTTATCCAATCGCTATCTTCCTGCTGACTACACTCATCCTCTGCCTCATACTGAGAAGGAGCATCACTTTCACAATTACAAGGGACATCATCCCAACTGGACACATCCCCATCATACTGATTTCTATCATTCTCAATATCAGTATTACTAGGCACAACCTCATGTGTAACCTCAAATTCAGGATCTTCAATATTTTTTATCCACTTCCTAGTATGATCAATAAATTTTACGCTCAAGGAAGCTGGCCAATCAATTGAATCAGGAAAACAAAGTTCCAAAAAAAAATTAACCCAAACTACCTCTTGAGGACAAAAAGGAATAGAAAAATTCCTTATTGTAGCAGAAAATCTCTTATAAAAAAGAAGTGCAGATTCTCCCACCATTATTTTCATTCTTCCTTGTAGTGACAAAATGACTTGTTCTTGGATTTTTTGTTCTAAAATTTTTACTTCTGCAAGAACCTCTTCAAGGTCTGGAAAAGACCCTCCACATATGGACATAGAAAAATCTTTCACCTCCATGTCCCCATTTTCTTCAACTAATACATACTTCCACTTGATTTTGCAAAATGCAATTCTAACCTTGAAGCATGCAAACCTCTATCCACACCTTGTTCCTTCTCTTAGTGCTTAAATCACTCAATAAGGAAGCAATTTTATAACCTTGAAAATAAAATACCTAGATGTATTGGAGTAGCTGCAAAAAATATTGATCTAAAGTCACCTCCAAATCACCTTAAAATTTTTTGGTAGAGTTGCCACCTCTTTGCAGAGGACAAATTTGAATCAGCTGAGATTTCTTCACCCCACTCTGACCTTCTTAAAAACCAGCAAACTCACAACACACCCCCACTAATAGGGCTGCATATATATATTCCTCCTTTAACTATGCTCTTAGTCATAGGAGCCCAAACATCTACTTCATCTCCACTATAAGTCCACCTTTCTTTTTATTCTTTCTCCAAACATGCACACTGGTACAATCAGAGAGCTCGAAGTCGCCACTTACCACTTGTGAGATAATATATGTATATATTTTAAGAACTTGGACCTTTTGGACATTATTGCAATGAAAAAAAAAAAAAAACCCTGGCTCATTTTACAAGTGAGGGGAATACTTATTTGAAGCATATGACTCTATAACAACCATTTCACTCTGGATTCATTTAGCAAAGCAAGGAAACAATTCTCCTAAACTTGTTGATAATTATGTAGAAGTTGTTAGCTTTTTTTTCCCCAATAGAGTCTCTATGCTGTTGTCAACTCTTGGATGGGTTAAATGGTATGGAAATTAATACCCAGATATTCTTTAAAAGGTTTAACAAGACTTCTGCATCTCTCTCCCTAGTGGAGTCACCAATTATGCTAGTTCTTTTCCTTGCAATCTCCTTCCCTAGATGAGATTCTAAGACTAGGTTGTTGAATAAAAAAACTAGGACACAAACTGAAAACCCTCAATAGAAAGGAGACAAGAGAAAGCCAACATTGACAAGTTTCAAAGACCTCCTACACTTTGAGCTCCACATCACTTAGGTGGATATACCTTATCTACACACACATAACCCCTTGTGACAAATAATAGCTTGCAAATATATAACTGTGGAATAGCTTTCAAACCTACAGGTAACATGTACCTCAATGTTTTTACCACATCTTATGCAGTATCCCACTTGCACAAAGTATGTTTGAAAACAAGAACTACTCTAACTCCTTACTACAAACATGAAGGGAAATGATTTTCTTTGATGTATTTGATTAATGGATCCCTGAAATACCCCAGATCCCACATAGACCAGTGCCTTATCCAATTGGCAGCAGAGTCAAAAATAACATTGCAAAATGAAGACTATGGACAAAGAAAGTAGCACAGTCTGATATGTTTAATGCCTTACATCAAACATACCCTATCAATCAAGTTCTACTTATGGATCCACCAGTGTATTCAAATATGCAACTACCTATTCAAATTATTTAACCCTCCCCTTGGAAGAGACCCTATAATAGACAATACATTAATCAACATCCACTGAAAGACAAGTTTGATATATTCGTAATACCCCAAAATAATACACATCTGAATAAAAATCCCAAATCACATTCATCCTCTAAATGACTCCATTTCTCATTAAAAATGGACAAAACCAGAACATACTTGATGCCTTAGTCTCTATGAATCAAAAAGCATAATGGAGACAACTTGATAATAGTACAACACTGAAATTTTTATTCATAAAGCTAACTATTACAATGGATATCCTTCTCTGAAACTAGAAAGAGATCAAGAACACCCTATAAGTAGAGAAAAGGAAGAATATCTACAAAGAAACCACACTTGGAACCTACCTTAAGAGCAAAGGAAATGGAATCCTCTTTGGAACCTCCTTGTGCTACAGAAAAATTGGAACCCTTGCAACATAGAAAAAGAAGGTACTTATAGGAGAGGGAAACCCTAGGATTGAAATTTGTTTGACATTTGTCCCTCCATGAAATATGATTCTACACCGATCTTATTTCCTCTAAACGACTGATCTTTCTTCAAAAGATCCAAAAAATAATCTGATCTGCATCACCACCTGTCTAAAAACATTTAATCAGTCATTAAATACAGATCTACCATCAATTCGATCAAAATATCTGTCCATACGAATAAAATGAACTGCTATACAACCAAAAATCCTCTAGAAACATTTGAATATTCAAATAATACTGTCTCCAACGGTCACCATGGAGCGAAAATACTATCAACGACCCAGATCAAACCCTTAATTCATCTTTAAAATGTGGTCGTCGATATCCTCTTTAAAGTGATATCATCTAGCGCATTTGAATTTTCCTTATCAACTCGAATAGGTGTCACCCAGGTGTGATTCCGCAAAGAATAACCACTGAGTATCTCTGCATAGTGGAAACACACACACCATCAGATTAAAAGAAACCTGCATTACCTTTATCTATGTTCGCAAACCTGAACCCACAGTCAAATCAGGATACATGGCACCAACGCATGATTCTGTAAAGAATAATCTTTGATTACTTTCGCACGGTGGCATCACACCACCCATTAGATCCTCTGATATCTACATGATACTTTATCTCTTCGGCCCCACAACCTAATACCTCTGATGGACACTTGTCATCATGGCATGATTCCACGATAGATAAAAAAAAACTTGTACCTCTGGATAGCAGAGTCACAACAACCACATGATCAAAAAAGATCCACTCGAACCTTAAGTCTGTGAAAACATAGACCCACAATCCCATTGGGACAGGTATTGCCAAAGTGTGATCTCGTAGAGAATATCCAACGAGCAACTTCTGATCCAGGCCCTGCCACTTTCCATGTGTTGTACAAGCGTGAAGCCATGAAGAATAACTTCCCTGCAACTCCAGATAGCAGAATCACGCCAACCATCTGATCATTTCAGATCTGTCATGACTGTATCCTATCACTTAGCTAATTAAAAGTGGGGCCCAAGATCTCAGATTGACACTTGGAAACATGGCGTTATTCGGTGAAGGATAAATAACTTGCATCTTGTGATCAAGGCATTATGCCTGCCGTTGGATTAAAAGAAACTTGGTTGATCCTTGGGGGAAATAAAGTACCATGGGGACATAAGACTTAAGAAATATTAAAATGAACCCCACGCATGACTTAAGAAACATTAGGAAATGGCCCCGCAATGACAACTTAAACCCATAGGAAAATAAATTAAGTGACCCAAAAAAGTAACTCAAAAATATAAGGAGCACGAGACACTTAGGGTTTAGCGAAAAAATGAACCAAGGGCTAGAAATTTTGCAATTAGGGCCTGGAAAAAAATAGAAACAAGGAGGAAAAGCACCATGGAAACCATAAAATTTATCAGTTCTAACAATCCATAAAAGAGATAATATCATAATAAACAAGATCAAGGACTGTTGAACTCCAAAATTACTTGAAGATCCTTTCCTCTGTAGTCAAACATGTGGCCAAGATGAGAGAGTTAGATGCACTAAAATATTCGGTATGTCTCAGAGTTCCTTTTTTGAATCTTATTAAATGTAATATTATTCTTGAGGATTTTCCATTTTCCAAAAAATTCTACTATGAAAAGATGAAGTTTCCTTGCGATCAACATCTGATTGGCCTTGTTTACAATGTGCATGATGTAGTGATCTTAATTGACTATGGTCTTTAGGAATATTCCTTTGTTAAACTGATAAATGGATCAGGATTCAGAAAATTCTTATTCTTACCAACAATCAGGATTCAGATATAATCTTATTCCCACCGACATTCAAAATAGATTGATGCAGAAACTAGTGGAAGATAGGAATTGGCTCATCTCAAAATTTCTACAAAGAGCATGTCATCCTATTAAAAATACTGAGGGAAAAAGCTAAACAAAGTTTGCAAGAAAAAATATTTAGTAGAATAAAAATTAAATCATAGTAAACCACATCGGATTGTTGGCAAAATTAATTTCTCCCTCTACATATGCATGTAGTTATACTTGAACTACAAAGATTATTTTTGAATTTGTTATTGATCGACTAAATGCTTCTCACATTTCCTATAAATCTATCAGCAATTAAGGGCATGGTACTTCATATTGCATAATAAATTGGAGGATTGTAAACCACATCTACAATCTGCCAGCATAGAATAGTTTGAATGTATTTAGTCTCTTAGTTTATAGCAGTTTGATCAAAGTTAGTTTCTAAAGTCTCTTTCAACATTTTTCATTATTTACTGACTACCCCATCATCACTACTATCATTATCATTATACCTTATCTTCATAACTTATGACAATACCTTATTTTGTCATCATCATAGTCCTATTTGCTTTGCTGCCCTTGAACTATAAATGGAACAACTTGAAATCATGTTTAATGGAAAGTACTAGTATACATGGTATGATTATTCTTTAAATGGTACTAGCTCAATGAAAGAGCACCTACTTTACAAGCAGGAGGATGGTAGGTTGATTCCATCATGTCCTAATATGAATAAATCTATGACTAAATGAATGACTAGATATATGACTAAATATACGACTAAATCCTTGTCTAAATTTGTGACTAACTCCATGACTAAATTATTTAGTAGTAAATTTAGTCGCGTTATAAATGACTGCAAATTAACTACTAATAGTCATGTGACTAAGTTTAGTCATTTATATACAATTTTAGTAGTTATTTTATTCACATATTGTTATTTTTGTACTAGTGTGAGTTAGAAGAAGTCTGTTGTACAAAATCTAAAACAACATTTTTAGGCGGGGGAGCATGTTGGGGGACCCCTCTTGCCACGACCATGAGAGCAGGACTACAAAAGATTTAAAATTCTAGAGGTAGGAAAGTATAGAGACACCACCACAGTTCATAGTTGAGACTATTAAGTACATTTATAAGGTGAGAATAGTTTACATTTGTGTTCAATTTAAATCTTGTCTAGGTATATTTAATATTACAAAAATTCTTGTCTTAGGGTAGTGTATCATTAAAAGATAGATAATTAATGATTATAGTCATTTTTTGTTTTTAAATATTTTGATGATAGATAATGACTTGTGATCTAAAATATTGACATAGAAAAGATTATGATGTATGATTCAAAACATTGAATAGAAAAGTTATAACATCTTAATCCACACAACTATTTCATAAAAGCAACTACACATTGTAAAGAAGTATAAAAGATTCATATTAGGAAAGTAAATATTTTTAGCTTTAATTGTGTGAGATTTTAGTACTATTATTTTGAATCTCTCAACATTTTAAATATTTTATAATTCATCATTTGAATTGCATGCTTTATCTTCAATAGATTAAAAAATAAGTTATAAAATGTGATAACATAATTTATGCTAAAAAAATTTTTAACCTTTACACATTCTTAATTTTTTTAAAGAAATGTCAAATTTAATAAATATTTTCTTCAATATACAAGAGATACATATGCACTTGTGCCTAATATAGCCAAATAGTAATAGTTTTTTATTCAAGAGAACAATAGAATAGTTAAAATATATTTAATTGCAAACTTAAACAAGTGCAACATAGTGGCGAAGTATTTGTCTAATAACTAGTTATAGTTATAATATTAAATATGTTTTAATAAAGTATAATGGATTTTATTAGAAGATAATAATTTAATAATAATAATAATAATAATAATAATAATAGAGGTTCTCAAACTATAAAATAATTTTAGTAAATGTACTAAGGATAATTATTTAATAGAAAATTTGTATAATGTACATTTATGAAATAATAATATATTATTTTAATTATAATATAATAATTATTTTGATTCACATATTTTTTTGAGAGAAATGTTTGAAAATGATAAGTATAAATTAAACAATTAAGTTTGGGACTCCCAAAAAATTGCATAAAAAATAGCAATCCGTGAAAGTGTATATAAGACCTCCACATTTATTAGCCAATCAACATGAAGCAAAATAATTTTCATAAAAACTTGATTTTTAGATCAACTTTATCCCCCACAACATTATATTTGATCGGTACACATTGATTTTTAGATCAGTATTATCCCTCACAATATTATATTTGATCCATATTATAAAATAAAAATATAATATAATAATAGTTGTATATACACTAATTGACTAAATAACATCCATAAATAAATAAATAAAATCACAACCAATAGAAACTCCTCTTTAATCCTTACTAACCTATAAAATATTAAAAAAACCCAAGTTCAACACTCATTCAAAACACAATGTTGATTAGGTAGTGCTTTGTCATGTTGAGTGATGGAAATGGGTCTGCGAAGTAGTACAATAGTGCGTCAATGAAAACGTTAATAGTGGTTTGTCTTGTTGAGTGATGGAAATGTGTGTGCTGAGGTAGTACCTGTGTAGTACAATGTGAAAAAGGTTCTTCTAATTCTAAACATTCATTCTTTCACACGCGTAATGTGAGAAAACAAGTATCTTTTGTCCTTTCTTCCTGCTGAAGATAACGCACGCTCTGCTTACATCAAACATTTTGACAATTATAATAAACTGCCTTGTAAATTCTTTATTGAAAATTTGTGATGTTCAAATGAAGTTTAGGCTTCTTGGTTTATTAAAAACAAAACCGTAATCATTAGCATAATGACATTATGGCAATCTGGTCAGAATCCATTTAACTTGTGGGTGTATCCTTTTCCCATTAAATGGTAATGCACAATCTACTTAGTTACATCAAATATCTTAACCAATGTAGTTTGAAAGTTTAATTCATGCCAATTTTTTTTAATCATTGGACTATAGATTGCAATCCATTTTATTTTTGGTTGTCTTCATCAAACATATGGACTAATGAATTGGTTACAGTATTGATTTGATATATTATGAGAAATCTTGAGATGGAATATGAATAGATCATTAAATGTTATTTTAAATATTGGTATAAAAGAATTAATATAATTATTGGGTTAAGATATTTTTCAGTATAACTTATTATTATTTATATTATTAAAAATGTATTGTATTGCAATTGAATTTTAAAAATTTACTTTAGTAAAGATAAGTTATTATTAGTAAATCATATTAAGTACAATATATTACATCTATCATTTAATTATAACATAATATATAATCTATTTTGAATTTTATTCTTGATATGGAAAATCAAATATAAGTCATAATGTATAATCTATTTTAAATTTTATTCTTGATATGGAAAATTAAATAAAAGTTATGTTAGTTATGGGTGGATTATATTTTATATGAGTGGAATAATTTTAATAACCACAATCTATTGGATGCTTAAACTCTTCTTACACTAATATTGAGGTTTGGTTTCATTTTTTTTTCCATGTTAAGAGGTGTAATTTACTATAGTTGCAAGTGGTGGGATGTAATGAAATGAGTGTTTTGACAAAAACATCTTATAGTCTACAAACCAAAATGTTAAATAGATAAATGATGGACAACCAACGCATATCAAACTTATCCTACATATATGAATTTGTTTTCCAAAGAGTCGTTGGATTTGTCTCTAAGTGTAGACACACAATAACTAGTGAAAGCTGCAATGATTTAAAGTATTATAAATTATTATTTATAAATTTCTTTTGTGAATATATTGGAGAACAAATTAGCAAGACAATGTGTTGTCATGAAATGGTGCATGAACACTTTAGCTTTCCTCATGACCACTACATAATTATGGTCATTATATAGTGAACTTGGCCAATATAGTGTCACACCACTACACATTTGTTTAATGCAATTTTTATTTGCTTTCAAATTTTCATAGTTATAGAAACTTTTGAAGAAAAAACTTTTGTGGAGAATATTATGACATGGTTATATATATATAATCAAATCCTTTGAAACATTAAATTCCACAATGACCACTTGCATCAAATTCAAACACTATTAATTTTATTTATTTGAATTTAACTCATATGTATTAGCTCAATTTGCATGCACTAATGCTATGGACATCAGCGAAAAATTCATGAGCGTAAAAATGATAATGAAAAAATATCACTAACTATTTTCATGCATTGGCATACTACACTCACCTATGACACACAATTGTTGTTACTACAATGAGGAATCAAAGTAAAATATTAATGGTCTAATGACAATATGGAGGTTTTTCATAAATGCAAAGGGTGCACAAACATAGACAAACTTGATTAGAAAAATTATTATGAATCATAAAATTCTTAGAAATACATCAATGTTATTATCCATGCATGAAATTGAAGGGAGATCCACATTGAAACAAAAGCTACAACTATGATTCTCAGCATCTCCATACATTATAATTTACGAATAATAATAATTTTTACACAATGTCAATGTCTCTCAAATACACCACTTTCAAAAGTGGATTTACAATGTGACAATTAAGAGATACTTAATTACAAAGAATTCCTTTTCTATGATGTATAAAGAGGATACTTTCCTATATAAGAAGAAAAGGAAGGGTAAGTTGTAGGTAAGAAGTTTAAATATTGATGTTAAGTTATATATAAAAAAATGAAAATTCTATTAAAATTTTAAAAATAATATTTTTTTTTCTTGTAGCTACAATGAACTTTAGTCATTGAATATGAAGAGATCAAGAATATTTAATAGTTGGACATAAAAGATAAAACTATGATCTTAGAAAAATAATGATTAGGTAAATATAATGTTTGACATGTGGAGTAAATGACTATTCTAAATTGCATTGAGAATCTTACTGATTATAAAAGTTTACATGCTTAAGCTATCACAAAACATGGTAGAACATGAGTGGAAGATAATCTCTAAGACAAATTTAAGGTAAGTGAATAGGAATAGTGAGCTAAATAGGTAGAATGTGGCCTTTCTTCTTCTTAAAATTGGTAAAATTTTAATTTTTAACATGTAATATGTGATTCCAACACTCAAAATCTAGAGCTGTGACAAAAATAATCGTAATGATTTCAATATAATTTTTATATTATTTAAGATTTTAAACAATGATAAATATTAAGAACATCAAACATTGAGCATATATAAGTAGTATTATTTTATCATTAAAATATAATATATTGTCTAGTGAATGTTCTCTTTTTTTCCTATTATGTTTAGCATTTTTTATACCATACTAGAAAGATAACTAAATGTAATGAACTATGTTGGTTCTAACAATTTGAAAAACACCAATGGACCGAATTAGAGATCCCCTCTCACTCTACAACTTTCCTACTCCCTTTGTGTTTAAATAAATATTATAGTGTACACTATGGGGTAGCCCTTGTCCCCTTGCCCTGGGCACCCCCTAAGACTCCCACTAAGCCCCCTTGTCTTCATGTTAGGGACATACTTTTGAGAATAATGTGCTACCTTTCAATCCCCTTATCAACCCTTCTTTGATGGTATATAAAATTCCAAGCGAGTTGGTTTTGAACTATGCTATCATTACCCCTTTTGTCGAAGGACTATCTATAGAGGATAAGGTTGGGTCCTCTATTGTGGCTAAAAGTTTAAAGATCATGGCTCCAAATAGTCATGTGAATAGCTCACAATCTAAGAGCTAGAAGAATGTTTTTCTCGATGGGGATTCAGGTCATGCTCTCTCTAATGTTGTCTCTAAATATCTTAAGACTAAAGAAGGAACTCAATCAATATTTCTAACTTTGTATTGGATCCTATTCTTTCCTCTATGAACATTGCTCTAGTGGAAAACTTTTTCTTCTTCTATTAGATCATGGACATGGTTTGTAATTGGATTATGAAAAAGTGGAAACTTAAAGAAATTGTTAATTCTAGTGCAATGTTGAGTGGGCTCTTTCTCTTTAAGTTTACTGCTAAATAAGATCTTATTATTGTTCTCACTCTAGGGCCTTGGTCCTATGGTAAGCATAACTTATCTCTATATTGGTTGAAACTAGGGTTTAACCCTATTGTGGATCTAAACAACACGACCCCTCTAGATCCTCTCGTTTGGCCTCCCACTAGAATTTTGGGATGAAGAAATCTTCAAGTTGATTGATAATTCATTTAGACACTATGTTTCTATAGATAGTGTGACGAAATTTAAATCTAGGTAAGTGTTTTCTTGATTTCGTGTAAATATTAATATTAATCAAACTCTTCCTATTTTCATATCGCTCCAACCTAAGTTAGGAAAGTGGACACAAATAATTATGTATTAAAAAATGTCATTGTATTCTGCCAAAATTTCTCCAAATTGGGGAATCTTATATTTGATTGCAAGAGCCCAAAAAATAGCCCCCAAATCTTAAAGACATGGTTTTCCATATGGAGGTTGGTAAAAAATTTCTTGTAAATGACATAGTGAATCTACAACAAAAGCTGAAGGTTGACTACTCCTTCACTAAGGATATCCTTAAAATAATGAAAATCCCACCTAAAAACCATTAGCCCCTTAGAAGACCATTCTCTAGCAGTCAAAGATGAACCCTCTAAACAACCCTTCAAGGATGTATAAATAACTTTCTTTAGCACCTTGACCCGTAGCCTTGGTTATATGTGTACCCAAGTAGAGGAGGTTCTCTTTCCTAAGGTACCACTCATCATCTCCTCACCCTTGAAAATTTGTTTCACCTATGGCTCTATTTTCTCCCCCAGTGCTAGTTCAAGTAGTCCATTGAATGGGAAATGATGGAAAAAAAAAAAAGATTGATTCAGGGGTGGAAGAAAAGGCTAGTCATACCGCCTAGTACCTCACACAACAAAAGGAACTTACAAGAGAGATTTCAAATGGAAGGTAGAGGACCTTGGAATCCCCCTTAAAAATTTATAAATGAAATTTCTCTCCAAGGATATGAGGCACCTCAATAACCCTAAAACATAATACACGCTCAAGAATATTATGTTTGATTAGAAGATTGATATACTCTTACTTGAGGAAGTCAAAATGACTAAAGATATGTTTTAGTATATTGTTAACTACCCATGGAAAGAGCTAAGTTTCCTCATCAGTGATGCTAATGATGCCTTGGGTGGTATTGTACTATGCAATAGAAAATGGGGATCACCTAATAGGATCTAAGCTCTCCCCAATTTCACAAAGCACATCAAAATATGAATCCACCTCACATAGAATTGGATCAACATTACAAGAAAGGATAGAGTGGTGCTAATTTTGGTTTTGGGTCTTAGGGGCTTCTATTCTTTTTGTTGCTTAGAAATTGAGGAGTACAAATTGAGTTATCTAAATTTACAAATGGTAGAGAGGAAATGGAAATTGAAATGTGATAAAGATAAGTGTACCTTGAAGAGATGAAGGAGATGTTGTTCTATTTCTATTTTTCTAACTGTCAAAATCCAAGAATTGGTTGTACTTCCATATTAGGTTCCTGAAAACTACTTGTTGTTTTTCGTGAGAATTTGAGCCTATTTCTAAGGGTGCAAAATTTGTGGAATGTTTTGTACCTAGTAATTTTATTCTAGATTTGATAGAGGCATGTATCGGGACCTATAGAGCTCAGATCTACAATTACAGATTCCTGGTCTGTACCTACACATAGAAAAAATAGAAAAATAGGTTGGCTAAAGGGGTTTTCCTTGGTCAAACCCCTATTTAGGAATCAAACTTGAAATATGAAATGTAAATCATAAAGTAAACACAAAGGCCCAATACCATGTTAATGTGCTTATCCTCATGGATGGATATTTGTATCACTCAAATCCATGAAATATGTTTGATTTTTGTTTCTTGAATGTAGATGTTGACCTTTTAGGAGAGACGTAGGATCAAGGATACCATTACATGTGCATGAATTTATAAAATACCACCTCTAGATCTAGATTTTTCTTAAAATACTTGTTCACACTTGCAAGGAGATAAAGAAGAATGATGGGCAAAGGGAGACATTCTTTTCTTGTTTGAAAGATCCACTAAGAAACCATCAGGGGATAGAAAAGTTTTCTCAAACTTTAAAAATATTTCCTTGATGAGATGGACGAAGAAGAAGAATGCATTGACTTGAGATATTGAAATCATCTAGCTTGCTTGAATGCTCTTGAAAATATAAAAAATGAATGCTTGCACTTGATAGCTTGAGTATGATTATGATATCCTACATATGATAGGAGATGTCAAAATGAGGAGAGATATAGGGTTTATATACTTTTCCCCTCATTTTGGGATCTAAAACTAAGCCAGAATGACCATCATAGAAGAATTAAATTAAAAACCCTGATATCGGGCTCCGGGCCCAATCTAGGACAAAATAACTGGGTGCAGAATGTTTGAAATGTTGTGCACCCAAGGACAATGTTTGAAACATTTTTCATCCTAGGATTTTGTCCCAATTTGTCTAGGGACACGGGGATGATGAAAAGAGGCCCCAATTTGAATTACAAGTTGTGGGGACTAAGCAAAATGGGCAAAAGACCTTGAAATCACAAAAGAGGGGCTAAAGGGCCTAATTAGAGCCACCAATAATGGGTGATGACTTTTTTGGATGGTACATTTAGCCCCCAATTTAGTGGGAGTATGAGACAAGTTCATGCTCACAGTAAAGTAGATCAATGCATATGAATCGTCTTATCAAGGTTAAGGAGACAGAAGCATCAAGCCCAAAAGGACTTAAATATTCATCAAATCCAAAACCAAAATAAGAGAGGCATCACTAAAGAGAGAAAGAAAGAGAGAGAAAGAGGGAATCACCACTAGCCCAATAAGAAGTTTCCTTACCATGGATCATGCAAAGGAAAAAGTGTTGCAAAATATGACATTGAAAGTCTAGAAAGATAGGTAGTTGCTAGGCATCCCATCAAATAGGATCAATACAAGGATCTCAAAAGGGGTTAGTTAAAGAACTAAGTGTTCATAGTCAGTCAAATGACCAAGTGTGTGTGGTCAGTCAAAGGATCAAGTGTGTATGGTAAGTTAAAGGACAAATGAAAGCGGGATGAGTCTAAGGATCCATGATAGGGAAAATTGAATCATTGTGTGTGTGCAAAGTGTGAAAAAATGAGAAGATTATATTCCCCCATGTTAAATCAATTTCAAACACCTTAACAAGAGAAATAGATTTGACGAAGTGTACATGCATATAGAAAAAAGACATTCCCACTATGAGATGCCCCCAAGAAAGGACAAACCAAGGGAAATGAAACAATAAAAAAAGAGAGCATAGAAGGGATCCACTACCTCGGGGGTTAGTATGATCATATGATAATGCATGTATATTATATCAAAATAAAATTTTATCATTCCTCCAAGGTAGAAAAACTACAAGCACATTGGAAGAATATCATGTAAGAGTAACATACAAGTTTTTTTGGGGTTGGCATCACGAAGACAAAAAGAATAGGTAGCTACAATTTTGTATCATCCCTAATCAAAAAACACAAAAGAACATCTACAAACAATAGTACATTTACAACATAATATGTAATGGCATATAGAGGATATGAGATACAAATAGAGGAATTCCATAGCAGATTGTTTCCTTTATCGCCTTGCCCCAATGGAGCAACAAGGGTCATTTAAAGAATTCTAAACAAAACATATAAAAACCAACACATCATAGGGGGAAGCACATTAAAAAAACAAACAAACACATTGAATCCACCATACAAGAAGATCTAGTCAAGAATATTGCTTGCTCCCCATCCCATTCTATAGTATTTAGGGAAGGTGGTAAATACACAAGAAGAGCAACATCAAGCATGGTAGATGGAAAAATAGCTAGTTCCAAACAAGGACCGTGTTGTAAAGATGGGTCACTTTGTTCGTCACTAGGACTAAGATATTATTATTGTGAAAATATAGCTAGAAAATCATGATTAATATCAATAAGCTCATACATGTCATCAGAATCACTAGCATGGATATCATCATTATTTACATTAGGAACATCAAAAGAATCATCATCCAGAGTATCTTCTTCATCCAAATTAATCGTAATAGAATCCAAGATACAAATAGAATTATCATGTTTTTTTATTCATCTTTTTCAAATTGAATTCCTTTTTTGGGCTATGCATAGATTGGTCAAAGGAAATACCATTAGATATTTTAGGAGAGGAAAGGATTTAGGAAGCACACTCATGGTCTCTAGCATGGCGTTTGTGAGGGTGATCACAAGTACAATGGTTATATTTAGTCTTGCTGGAGATTTGATTTGGCTTGGGATCAATCAACATCAGATCCTTTCCTTCCTTAGGGAGAAAAACTAAAGGAATCTCACTAGGTTGAGAGATAGGATGGGTAGAAGGTTTGTAGGCTATAGAAGGTGAAAAAAAATAATAAAGAGGAGGTGTAGGTGGTGTAGGAAGAAATCCAAGTCTAGGGAAAGGATATGGAACACCCTTAGGATTTCTAACTACACAAAAATTTTGGAATTTGTATTTTTATTAGGATCATAAGAGATTGTCTTTGCGAGGGTTAGTGGGTTGAGGTCTAGAAGGCCAAAATAAGTCAAGGTCAATGGAATATTTGTTAATATTCTAGCAATAAACAATGAAGAGCGGGGTGAATTAGTTGTTTCCAAAACCTTAAACCTCAAACCCTTAAGCCACAAAACCCTATAACTTGTGTACTCTTAAATTTGATATGAATAATAGAATATGAAATATGCATGCATATACAAATTAGAAACATTTCCACACAAGTTGACACAATATTTTTATTAGGGAAACCCTATTAGGGGAAAAACCACAGTGGGGTTGATTACCCTCAATAATAAAATACCTTGTTAGAAGTATAACCTTATTACAATGTATGGGAATGCACATGCATTCAGGCTCACTTCCTAGAGCTCACTTCTCAAATGAAAATCCTTGGGCTACAACCCTAAGAAAGGCTCACTGCCTTACAATCTAATCACTACAATCATCCATACAAATTTTTTGAACTGTGTAAGTGACATCTATTTCATCTCTGATACAACTCCAATGTAGCACAATGCAAATATTTTATGAACCCCTTGTTAAAACAATTTTGATTCCCTCTGAATCAGGCTCTTCCTTTGCTATCCACCTCTAGCATCCACATGCTGGAAATACAATATTGGGAAAGAAAGATACTGAGAGGGGTGGGGTGAATCAGATCATTAAATTTAATCACTTTAAAACAAATTGATCCACAAACATATAAATAAGTAATTGATCTAACATCTATTAGCATCCATGACAGTAAATAGATAGCACAATACACATAATTTGGTAACCCAGAAACCCAAATAGGTAAAACTAGGGTGGGGATGACACCCACAAATTCTTGACTACTGCATCAATAAAGTGTGCCTATTAGGGCTATAAAAGTTTGATCACTTCTGGTGATCTACCTAGTTAAAGGTTTGCCCGGTTAAGAGCTACAGATTATTACAATCTACCTTATGAAAGGATTTCAAATTACAGTAAAGTAAGCACTCTGCTAAGAGATTTAGAAAGGTCTTCTAGAACCACTATGTTAAGAGATTTCACCTGATACACTTGTTAGAATGTCTCAAGATATGATCCTTTGATGTGCACTCTGATGCTGATAACTAATCTCCTCTTTATAATGCCTTTTCTGATCTTATAATCAGATATGTCCTTACTCTTCTGCTCACCGCTCTTCTGCTCTGCTAGATCTATGCTTCTTATCAAAACAACCCTTCACAGATCTCTCATGTATGTATGCCCCTTCTCTCTATGCTCTAAAATCGCTCACTTAAAGTTTGTGTCATATCTGACATGTATGCCAAAACTGTCTTGCTCGATACTTAAGTCTTTGGCACTCAGCACGAAATTGCCTGATAGCTCGGCATCTATGATTTGCTCTACTCGGTAATGACTTTTCGGGTAGCTTAGCCTATACTATTTTGGCTCGGCCGTAGTGGTGGCTGACCAAAACTGCCTGGATAAATGGCTAAGTGTGGACACTAAATGATCGACAAGAACTTTGAGATTAACAATCTCCCCCTTTGATATTTAGTGGCAAAAACACTTATCATTTCATTTTCATCCACAAAACTTCCTAAGTACATACAGTACTCCCCCTTTTATTATACTTCATACTTAATAGACTATCTACATAATATACATGCCTTCAAAACATATTATACCTTTAGCTTATATGTTCACCTTCCTTTCCTGATTCCCCCTTGTTTGTCACTGATTTCTAGAGGGGTTAGGTTGTACTTATCCAAAAATTGTTTATGAAGTTGTAGAATCAATGCAAATGAAGTGTCCCAACTATCTTTAACAAAATTCATAACTTCCAATTTAACTTCTAGCTCGGCTGCTAGATTTACCAAAATTTGTGCAGTAGAGAGATGAGAGTCTCTCTTTATCAATTCTCTGGTGGTTGTGAGTTCTTTCTGAATAACCTCCAGATGAGGTATCAGATTTGCCTGAATCGTAATTAATTTTTCCCTAATTCGGCCATCTTCAGCCATAAGCTCGGATAACCTCCTCTGTATATGAGTTAAATTATTAAAATGGGTGGAGCTAGAGCTAGCATCCATGCTCAGTGAACTTGTAGTTGACTTCATATCCAGTTGCAATTTCTCAATTAACTGCTGATTTTATTTTGTAAAGAAAGATTCATCACATAGTTTCTTGTACAAAGAAAATACATTGTTTGCAACTTCTTCTAGAATTTCAATGAGAGAAGAAAGTTCAACCTGTTGTGTAGCTATCTTATTGGATATCTTTTCCAGTACTTTGTTCTCAAACTTTCTCTCGGACCATTGCAGTAGTTTGTCATTTTCCTCAATATTATCATCAGTCACCTTTTGTACAATGTGAACTAGTTGTTCTAGTATAGGTGCCTAGTCATTTACATCATTCATATCAAAGGATTTTACAAAAATATCTTTGACGTCATGCAGAACTTGCTTCTGCTTCTGTTCTCTCTTCATTTCTTCCTGTCTCTTCTTCCTCTTCAAAAGTTCTTGAAGGGTCTGAATCTGCTCGTATGACAAATTCTCAGGATCCCATTTAGGAATCAAAATTACTTCATCTAATGTGACATTTATTCCTGGTGACTTCTTCTTATTTAGCTTCCTCCTTTTGGGCTCAAGTGAGATTTCAATTGGCTCATTTCAATGATTTCCTTTCCTTTGTTAGTAAGCAATTCAGTTGTTGACTTCATCTTAATCAAGATTTCCTACTGGTCAGGTACATTCCCCATTTTAAGTCCAGTGGGGGTAGATGAAGTAGAGTGTGGTAGTTTTACCAACACTTGTATAGCCTCTTGTTCTTTAGGCTTGTCTCCAGTTACTTCCATTTTGTCTCTGTTGTTTAACAATGTCTGAGCAACCTCTAGAATAGGTATATTTTCAATATTTACCTCTTGATCTTTTGGTTTCTCTTTCTCAGCTCCTTCTTCTTCATTTTTCTCCTCATTGACCTCAGTAGCCTTGATAGGTGATTCGATAGTTGTGTCTGTCGTCTCATCCTGATCCTCAGCATCCACATTGCTATTATCATCTAGTGTGGTGTCAATGGGACTATCCATTGTCAAGTTTATCACTTGCTCATCACCTATTTACTTTTGTGTTTCAGTTTCAGTTTCTGCTTGATCAGTGGTGATTTTCTCAGAGGTTCCTTCATTTGTTTTCTTCTCTTTTGGAATTGACAACCCAAAGACCTCTATCCAAATCTAAGTATTTTGTTGTACTACTCCTTCAATATCATTCTTCAAAATAGTATAAGCCCTATTTTTAGGTGAAAACTTTTGCTTATATTTTTCATCAAATTTTTCTTTATGTTTCTTTGTCAAGTCTGGGATGACTTTAGCCAAAGTTTCTTCCCTAATTTGCCTTTCAGTCATCAATGCAAACTCCCATTTACTAGATAAGAAATCATAAAGTTCTGTAGAGACTTTGTTTCCTATCTCTATAGGAGTCAATTTTAATGAACTCGTCATGTCTAATAGAGCTTCCTGTATCTTGACCTTATTTTCTTTACTTTGCTTATCATATTTGATAAATTTAAATCCAGATAACCCAGTTTAACTTCTGATATTCTTGCATACTTCATCAATATCTTTGAAATGTTTGAATGGTGTTGTAGGTATGTTGCTTAGCACATCAGTATCTGTCTCCTCATCTTCTTCATCAGTCAAGATCAGTCTCCTTCTCCTTGGTATTTTGGTAGGAATGCTCGGTACTACCTTGGTTTTGACTTGTTTCTTCTTCCCTGAGCTGCTTTTGACAACATTCTTCCTTGTGTATATAGATGTTTTCACCACATGAGGTGAAATAGTTGATGCTATAGTCCTTGGTCTGTTTACAGTAGGAAGGGTGGCCTGAGTTTTAACTTTTCTTACTTTGGTTTCCTTGGCAACCATTGGCTGCTTTCCTTTCCCCTTGAAAACTACATCCTCTTCAAACTCAACTTCTTCTTCTCCTTCACTAGATATGTCCTCTCCTTGTCCAGTAGTTAAGCCTAGAGAAGCATCCTCTACTTCCTCATCACTTGCAATGCCAACCATCTTCTTCAGATTCTTTACAATCTTTTTCCTCTTCCTTTCCATAGTGCCAGCCTTTAGGTTCATAGAAATTTTGGCCTTGGCTTCTTCATAATTACTAAAATGTTTACCAATACTGTCAATTTCCTCTGCTAGTAAAGTTGTTATGGTTGCAGATGTTTCATCTATGTTTACTTCATAAGGTAATGATATTAACCATGATACCCTAGGTACTATAGCCTAAACATAAGTGTAATTTGTGTCTACTAGAAAACACACATCCTCATAATGTTTTTCAACTAAAGAACTAGGAATTCTGCTTCTCAGTCTCATTCTTTTCTTGAACTCCACAAAGTATGTTCCCATGACATTATCAAAATTATCACCTAATTATTGAATCAGTACATTTATCTATTGGGTGATAGGTCTATCTGATTTCCATACTATGTATCCATAGGTAGGAAAAGTCTTCTGAATATAGAAAAATATGCAAACAAGCAAGGATCCAAACTTACACACAGAATTCTTCACTTTCCTTATTGATGCAAGTTTCTCAGCAAGTTGTGTTCAATGTAGCTCAGCCAGGTCGTATGTGTGATCCTTCTTGATGATTTTCCATGCTTGGTCGACTGCAATGCAAGGGACACTGTCCAGTCGGTTTGACTGATAGGACTTGTGAGCTATAACCCTCACAACAAAATCAAGTTCCAAGTCTCTATTGAGTGCACATCAAGAATGGGGTATGAAGTTGAACATAGATATAAAGAGACTCGAGTGCGATGTCATGGATGTGTTGCCCACCTTTCTTGAGGATGGTTTATCGATGCCATTGGAAAAATGGAAGAATCTTCTCATGAAAGGTATATCAGCCGAATTGCTAGACTTACGGACTAGCGAAGATTTTACCATTCATGTGCTAGTGATAACAGACAAAATGTGCCAACAATAATTTGCATTGGAAGTTTCAACTCAACATGTGGATGTCTACAAAAATAGGAATACACAATTCATTTGTCAATTCTTAATATGTTTCCATTAAGATAGTTTATGTTGTCAATTTTTTTAAAGAAAGGACACATATGTGGTAAGTAGTTGTGGCCCACATCTATATAATTAGACACATTTTCTAGGAAAAAATAGAAAAAACTCAATAGAATGGGAAAATTTTGAAAAACCCACACTCTTTTGAAATTTTGTAAACTTTATTTCAAATATTAATAACTAGGCTGCTCTCCTTTTGGAGGTTCTTAGATATAAGTGTTCAATTATCTGGTTCCTTTGTGATTTATATTTCCAGTACATATAAGCTACTTTGATTCTTTGTGCACAATATATTATTTCATTATTTTTCAATTTGATCATCATAATTATATGTAAATTGTTCCATATATGTTTTGTTTTATTAATCTCTTCCAGTAAGAGTTAAATTCAATAAAAATAATTGGAATATTAATCAGTAATTGAAGGCATTAAATATTAGGTCAGTTGATAGGGATATCCCAGTGGTAATCTTAAAAATTGTCTCACAAAGGTTATACATAAGGGTCAATGAAAGCACAAACTCTGTAGCCCAAAAAAACAAGTCATTGATCACATCACTCACTATATATAAATTAGTTCATAATCCTTTCAATCATTTATAATATATAAAATACACATATAAGCATGTATTCGTTCAGTTGAAAGAAATTTGATATTAAAAGCATTCTGTATAGTTCATAATTTTCTTTTCTTAAGATTATATTGCCAACTTAAGAGAAAATTTGAAGAAACTAGACTATCTTCTATAAAAAAAATCCTCCAACCAACATATAAGATTGAGGTATAGGCTTACCCGCCTTGGTTTTGCAGAGCCTAAAGTGCAGGAATTCAATCTTACTATTGAGTGAATTGGTTAGTTGATCAAATCAAGTGAGGAGTTTGATCACAAGGCTTTGCATACCTTGAGAGTTTTCCAATATGTTAATTTGGGAACCAACAGGGTCCATGGAATAAGAGGGTATTTGGGGATATTTTCAACTAGAAGAAGGAAAACACTACAAGTCTCAAGGACTACCATGATTTGATGGCCAAAGGTGCATGGTCCTGGTAAATTTGCAAAGAAGATGAAAATATCAAAGCTAGATGGAAAGACATAAAAATTAGGGGAAAAATATACTAGAAGAAACACTCTTGACTTCAATGATTAAAAGAGGTGGATAGGAACTCTACATTTTTCCATAAATCAGTCTGTAAGCATAGGAAAAGGAACACTATCCAAGGATTGTTGGATGACTCCAATAAATACGTCACTGATGACACTAAGATAGAGGAGTTGGTTTAAATCACTTTTAAAATTCCTTAAAGGATGTGAATAATAGATGCAGACAAGTGGAAGACAATCTTCTCTAATGTCTACCAAATTTGATCATGTAGGATGACAACAACATTCTCGCCTATGTAACTGAGGCTAAAGTTAATGTTATTGTTTTTTCCATGGGTGCCTACAAAGCTCCTAGATCAAATGGCTTCCCCCTAGCCTTCTACCAAGATCATTGGGACACTATCAAGTATGATGTCACAATGGATACTAAAGACTTCCTTAGGATAGATAAATTTTTGAAAACCCTGAAGCATACATACTTAGTCCTTGTTCACAAAGTCTTGGAGCCTAAGAACATAACTGATTCTAGGCCTATCAGTCTATGTAATACATTATGTAATTTTTTTTTCTATAATACTAGTCAATATATTGAAACCTCTTATGGCATCCATTACCAATACCAACTAGAAAGGTTTTGTCATGGGTCCTTAGATACTTGATGCAGTGATTACTACCCATGAGGTTATTCACTCAATGGAGAAGAAAAAAACCCTTGGTATAGCCTTGAAGTTAGACATTTCCAAGGCTTACAATAGAGCCAGATGGGAATTTTTATACAGGGTCCTGGTCAAATTTGGTTTTGCTTCCAAAATTGTAAACATAATTAAAACTTGCATTGAATTTGTCATGTTTTTTGTAATGGTTAATGGGTTCCCTAGAGGTCTCTTTGGGCCTAAGAGGGGTATTAGAAAAGGATAACCGCTTTCACCATACCTCTTCATTATCCTCATTGGGTTCTTGGGTAGTAATTTTTTGAAGTTAATTGAAATGGGTGTCCTTCAGGGAGTTAAAGCATCCTCTACAATCCTAGCAAACATGATTCAACAATTTGTTGATGACACCATAATTTTTGGAAAGGTCTTGGAAGTTGAAGCTAGGATTTGAGGGTCTTTCTTGGATGAGTATGTGACTGCTTCAGGTGGGAGGATAAACTATGAGAAGAGCAAATTGTATTTCTTTAATACTAACAAGGATCTTCAAAGGTAGATCTGTATGATTATCGAATGAATGTGTGCTACCCTCTGAGGGGTTTATCTTGGTTTACCTTTGATTATTAATGATGCAAGGAGTGTAAGGAAACTAGGCCAAGGCACTCCCATCTATCCAAACCAACTTGCAAAAAAACTTGGAAGCAACAACACAGAAAGTGAGAGAAAGAAAGCATAATATTCTTATTATCTCATCAAACATCATACATTTCAGGTTGTAAGGCCTTTCCCATTATGTCCATACACATTCAGATCATTAAAAAATAATATTCATACATTTGAGGTTATAGTCCTGTGATCCAAATCTTCTAATTCTCTTTACTACCTATGAACTGCCCCTCCAAATCTAAGAACATAAACTAAATATATACAAGAGACCAAAAAAGAGGTCGGGACCAAAGATCCTAAAGATCCAACATAGGAAACATCAAAGACCTAGATTAAGGTCCACACACATCCCAATGAGAGACCCCAACATTAATTATGCTACAAAAATTAAATGCATACGTCGGCCATAAGATCCAATGTCCAAAAACCAACTCAGTGAGAAAGACTACCGAGCGCAGAGACAAGTTGGTAAAAATCACTGAGAAGCCAAGAACAACCACCAAGACCCATCAATGAAGCCAACCAAAACACAAGTAACTGAGCCTGAGCGGTGAAACAACAAACCTTCAACCGACCAACATGAACGGTTATCGAGAACTTTATCGAGCAATCTCCAAAAAGCTACCAAACCAAAACAAACATATTTTTGGTTGATATAGGATTTCCAAGAACCCAAGATGCTCCTACATTAGACACCTGGGGTTAAAATAAATTATTCTCTGAATCATGAATCAGGTACAACCTGAATTGAATTTAACTTAGATTGAGAAATCCAAGATGAGTCCTCAATCTGTATGCTCTTCCATTTTACCAGATGTTCCATGTAATCCTTTCCTCTTGTACTTCTACCAACTCTTTGTTTCAAAATCTACTTAACTTCTTCAATCTGTTTATTAGGATAATCACTCGGTACTATCACTTCTTCATTAGGTTCATGATACTCATACATATTTGAAATATTGAGTATAGGTGATATATCCATGTCATGAGGCAATTCTACTTCACAAACATTTCCACTGTCAAATTTTCTCAATATCTTGCAAGGACCAAATTTCTTCATCTTTAATTTACCATATGTTCCAATAGGAAATATGCCTTTCTTCAAATGAACCATAACTGCATCACCAACTTTAAAAGTCTTATGTCTTCTTGACCTATCTGCACTATCCTTGTATTTATGATTACTCTGCTCCAAATTATGTTTTACTTCCTTATGCAATGTCTTCATAAACTTAGCAAATTTTTCTTTGTCATCACTTCTCTTCTCTTCTCCAGCAATATCTCTCAAGTATAATATACCTCTCAATTTTGTGCCATGAACAATCTCAAAAGGTGTCTTTCTAGTACTTCTATTCACTGAACTATTATATGCAAACTCTTCTTATGCCAATATCAAATCCCAATTACTTAGTGTGCCTCCAACTAAGAATCTCAACAAGTTACCCAAACTTGAGTTTACAACCTTTGTTTGTCCATCATTTTGTGGATGAAATGTAGAACTATACTTCAACTCGGTGTCTAACTTCTTCCAGGGTGTTTTCCAAAAATAGCTAACAAACTTACTGTCTCGGTTAGAGATGATACTCCTCGGTAATCTATGCAATCTAACAATCTCCTTAAAGAAAATATCTACTATATGCACTGCATCTGATGTTTTTCTACATAATATGAAATGTATCATCTTAGAAAATCTATCCACAAAAACAAATATGGAATAATTACCTCTTACTGTCCTTAGTAAGCCAAGAAAAAAATCCATGCTGATATCACTCCAAGGTTTCTCAAGAACAAAAATCGGTGTATATAATCCATTATTCTAACTTAATCCTTTTGAAACTTGACAAACTCCACAACTTTTCACAAATTTCTAAACATCTTTATTCAACTGAGGCCAAAAATATATTTCCTTGAGCAAGCTTAATGTATTATCAATTCCAAAATGTCCAACCAAACCACAACTATATTTTTCCTTGATCAAATTAGTTCTGATTGATCCTCTCGGTATGCACAACTGAATACCTTTTAACAACATATATTCTTGAATGAAATAGTCTTCATACTTACTTGGTTGATTTGGAACAGGTGCTTTGCACATTCTCCACTGTTCATAAAAATAAAGGCTATTTTCATACAAATGCTTCATATCATCAAAACCAAGAACCTCAATTCTCATTTTAGTCAACAAAGATCTTCTTCTACTCAATGCATCAGCAACTCAGTTAGAAACTCCACTCTTATGCTTTATCAAAAATGTGAAACTCTGCAAATATTCCACCCATTTCATATGTCTTTGATTCAACTTATTTTGACTACCCAAATACTGTAAAGCCTTATGATCAGTATATAACACAAATTCACTCGACATCAAATAATGTCTCCATTTCTTCAGAGCTTAAAGAATAGCATATAATTCTTGATCATAGACAACATATTTCCTTTTAGCATCATTCAAATTTTCACTAAAGAAAGAAACAGGTTTACCTTCTCGAGTCAACACAACTCCTATTTCACTTTCACTTGAATCAAATTCAACTTGGAATACCTTATTGAAATTAGATAAGGTTAACACGGGTAATTTAGAAACCTTTTGTTTTAAATTCTCAAAACTTTTATCGGCTCTATGTGTCCATTTGAATTCTCTTTTATGTCCCCTCATTGTCTCAGTCATAACATTACAAATAGAACTGACATTTCTTATAAACTTCCTGTAAAAACTTGCCAATCCATGAAATGATCTTACCTCACTAACATTCTTAGGTGTAGACCAACTAAGTATAGCTTCAATTTTCTCAAGATCCATCTTCAAACCATCAACTAAAATTAAAAAACCTAAATACACAAGTTCTTCTTTCATGAAAGAACACTTTTTCAAATTAATCAACAACTTTTCCTCTTTCAATCTCTGCAATACTTGTCTTATATGCATCAAATTCTCTTCTCTAGTCTTACTAAATATTAGAATATCATCCAAGTATACAATCACACATTTATCCAGGAATTTCTCCAAAACTTCATTCATTGGCCTCATAAATGTACTCGGTACATTAGCTAAACCAAAGGGCATAACTAAACACTCATACAAACCTTCTTTTGTCTTGGAAGAAGTATTCCATTCATCACCTTCTCTGATTTTGATATGATGATATGTACTCTTCAAATCAATTTTGGTAAAATATTTCGCTCCACTGAAAAAATCCATTACATCATCCATCATCGGTATAGGAAATCTATAATTAACTGTTATCTTGTTGATTTCTCTTGAATTGGTGCACATTCGCCATTCGCCATTCTTCTTAGGTGCTAACATTGTTGGTACTGCACATGGACTCAAAATATCTTTGATCAACCCTTGTTCAACAACTCATGAACTTGTCGGTTGAGTTCCTCATTCTTGGTCGATGTCAACCGGTGTGGTGCCTTGTTTGGAAAACTCACTCTAGGAATTAAATCCATACAATGACTAATGTATCTCATCGGTGGCATACCATCAGGTACAATATCTAAAATGATCTCCTTGGACTCAGTGAGCAATTTATCAACTTCTTCAGGAACTTTATCTTTTGTGTTCTTACTCGATTTGTTAGGAATCAAAACATAACAAATATCATTCCTTTTCAAATCCTTAACAAAATGTCTACCTTCCATCAAATTTTTTTTTACAGATGTACATATCTTACCAACAGATTCTTCAACCAAAGTTAACAAGATTTGCTTCTTACCATCAACCCAAATAGTATATTTTTTCACTCTTCCATCATGTGTTAGAGTTAAAAGGGTATTTTCACTTATTAATTAAATCATTATTGATTTAATTATTAAGTCACCTTTCACTTATTAATTAAATCATTATTTGATTTAATTACTAAGTCCCTTTTATCTCTATTTCACTTAAGCTAAACTTTAGGCATGCAATAATTGATTCTTTTATTAATTATTCATGCAACCTTGGTTTCTTCACCCAACCTTGGTTTCTTCACCCATCTCAGGGTTTTGATCTCCTTTATAAGGATTGATCACTTTGTAATTAAAAATCCCTTTGTGTAATTCCATTCAATTTTTATTGAATCAATTGAGGATGTTTCCTCTTTCACAGATCTGTTGTTTTTGGCCTCCATAGCTTTTGCTTCTCTCTTTCTGTGACAGGTGTTTGCATGCAGGTGATTCTTGGGAGCTGTAGGGTTGATAGTTTTTTATCAACTCCAACATCATGTATAGCATGTCTATCATATTACCAAGGTCTACCCAAAAAAATATGACAACAATCCATAGGCATAATATCACACAACACCTTATCATAATACTTTCCAATCTTTAGATTCACAAAATATTGTTCACTCACCATTAATGTATGCTCATCCTCGATCCATGAAATTTGATAGGGCTTCGGGTGCTTCATTATTTTTAACTGTAACTTTGTGACCATCTCCTCTGATGCTATATTATCTGAGCTCCCACTATCAACAATTACCTTCCACACTTTGTCTGCAACTCTGCTTCTGGTCTTGAACAAACTTTTACTTACAAGATCTTTCTTTTCACTCCATAATATTCTTTTGACCATTAAATTTCCTTCCTTCTCAAGTTCATTCGGTGACTCTTCTTGCACAAAAGCATTTATTCTACTACCGACTTTCTTTCTTGCATATGTACACTCAAAATATCTATGTCCTTCTTCACCATAATTGTAATGAGTTTCCTGGAACCCTCTTCTTCTATAACCACCTCGGGAGTAGTTTCCTCTTCCACAAAATAAACTTCTACCTTTCCACTCGGTATTTCCTTTGTCTTGATGTGTGTCTTGATTTGTTTTTTCCTAACTAGATCTACTATTTTCACCATAAGATCTACCTCTTCCTCTGGGAAATCCACCTCCTCTACCTATTTTCCTTTGTTCATATCTTTTGTTCAATTCTCCTTAGATTTTAGGGAAACCAATATGGCTCTTCAATGCTCTCCATCTTTACCAACTTGATATCATCTTGTATAGAACTTCTTAATCCATTCAGATATCTTGCTATTCTTTCCACCTCATCTTTAGCATGTCCATATATGATGTCTAATCTGTAAAATTCCTTGGTGTAATCTTTTACCGAGCTATATTTCCACTTCAAACTTTGCATTCTCCTAACTAGGTTAATCTAGTAATCACAAGGTAGAAACTTGCCTTTCAATTTTTTTATCATCTTATCCCATACCTTGATCTTGTCTTTACCCTTCTTCTTTCAATCTAACTGCAGATGCTCCCACCACAAGGATGCATGACCTTTTCAACTTTGTACTTGCAATCTTCACCTTTTTCTCCTCTAATACATTCTCATATTCAAATTATTTCTCCATCTTGGTTATCCAGTTTATCAACTCATCCAAATCTAATTTTCCACTATACTCAGGAGGATTAAACTGAGGTGTTGACTTCAAACTTGTCAATGCTTGCAAGAATCTCTCTTCTTCCCAATCCATCACAAGTGTAGGTGTGACTTCTCCTTGCACTTCTTCAACTTCATCATCACTAATATCTTCAAGATGTCTTCCTTTGCATTGGGCTATCTCAACAACTTCCATTCTTGCTGCAATCTGTCTAAGCATATCAACTAGAACTGGATCTGCATTTCCTCTGCCATGAATCATCTTGAAACCCTCTACAATTGTAGGTCAGATCACAATCTTCTACCCTACAATAAATATCACTGGGGTTCACAAGAAGGAACCTCAAATCTCACCTTCACAAGGAGGGTAAGGAAACCAGGGCCTAAGGCACTCCCAGCTATCCAAACCAACTTACAAAACAAATCAAAAGCAAAAACATAGAAAGTGAGAGAAAGAAAGTAGAATATTCTTATTATCTCATCAAACATCATACATTATGGGCTATAATGCCTTCTTGATTATGACCATACACATTGAAATCGTTACAAAATAATATTCATACATGCAAGGTCACAAACCTGTGATCCAAATCTTCTAACTCTCTTTACTACCTAAGAACTGCCCCTCCAAATCTAAGAACATAAACTAAATATATACAAGAGACCACAAAAGAGGTCAACATCAAAGATCGTAAAGATCCAACATAGGAAACAACAAAGACCCTTATTTAGGTCCACACACATCCCAATGAGAGACCCCAACATTAATTATGCTATAGAAATTAAATGAATATGTCGGCTAGAAGATCCAATGTCCAAAAACTAACTCAGTGAGAAAGACTACTGAGCATAGAGACGAGTTGGTGAAATTCACCGAGAAGCCAAGAACAACCACCAAGACCCTATCGGTGAAGCCAAGCAAAACATAAGTAACCGAGCCCAAGTGGTGAAACAACAAACCTTCAGCTGACCAACAAGAATGGTTACCAAGCACTTTACCTAGCTGTCTCCAACAAGCTACCGAACCAAAATAGACATTCTTGGTTGATACAAGATTGGCAAGAACCCAAGATGCTCATGCATCAATTAAGGAGGTTACTTGTTTCCTTTTGGAGTTCCATTGTGGAGCAGCTGTAGAGGAAGAGAGCGGAGTATAAGGGAAAAATTCTAAGAAGTGTTGTAAACTTCAGCTTCTTCTGGCCTTCTTTCAAGGTATTCCAATTTACTTCCTCTCCACTTTCAAAATAACTGGGAATATGGCCTCAAAAATTGAGGCCATTCAGAAATCCTTCCTTTGGAGTGGAATGGAGAAGAACAATAGAATTTGTATGGTTAATTGGGAGTTCGTGTGCAAGCCTAAAAGAATGGGAGTTTTGGGATTGAGGAGAGTAACTCATATGAATAGGGCCCTCATAGATAAGAAAGGTTGGAGATTGGCTACGCATGGTGTTGACTGGTGTAAGATTATGTGTGCCAAATATTTGAATAATGAGGTGTTCGTGGATAATCTTTTCAGCCCTACTCTCCCCCAGGGTCTAAAATATGCAACAATATTGTATTAAGAAAGAACATTTTTCATATAGGATTGAAGTGGTTTGTAGGAGACGAAAATACATTAACTTTTGGGAGGATCCTTAGATCTTTGAATCTCCTCTTGATACTAATAATCATTTAGTTTATTATAGAGCCTAGCCTCCAACCATTATGGGACTAAGGTGGCTAACTATTTTTCCTCTAGAACCTCTTAGAAGGATTTCACGTAGTGCTTCTAGTCTCATCCAGATCTTGGTCTCTTAATTGTTGAGTTGCAAGAAGTTTTCCAACATATAAAAATCCTACTCTTTCCCCATGAAGATAGATATGTTTGGAAGTGGAGTACTTCATGGAATTTCTTAGTAAAATTAGAATGTGTGGCTCTTCTAGGAAACCATCGGCCTTAGGACTGGTTTAGAGAGGTGTAGAACCCTTATTGATCTCTAAGATGAATTTATTTTGGTCGAAAGTGATGCATAATAGGATCTTAACCCAAGATAATTTGATTAAGAGAGGATTCCACCTCCCAAATAGGTGTGGACTATGCAAAAGGGCTAAGGAATTTGTGGTACATATCCTGATCCACTGTAATTTTGCTAAAGATTTATGTTAGATAATCATTAGAAATATTAATTTATCTTGGGTTTTTGATAATGACATTCAACAACTCTTATTGGAATAGAAAGGCCTTATTCATAAATATTAATTTATCTTGGGTTTTTTATAATGGCATTCAACAACTCTTATTGGAATGGAAAGGCCTTATTCATAATCTATTGATTTATCAACTCTAGAGGTAGATTCCTCCACATCTCACTTGGAGTAAATGGAAGGAAATGAACAACAAAATCTTCCAGGAGAAGGTGGGCATGACTGAGGAGGTCTTCGGGTTCTTCTATAGGAGGCTTAAAGATAACATTGTAGTTACTGTTAATAAATAGCCAGATACTCTTCCTTCTATGTATGAGGATAAGATTGCCAGAAATTGGGAACTTCCAATAAGATATGCTAAATTTGATAACTTGAAACTTTTAATGAGGAGGAATATGATATAAAGGTTCCAGGTCAAGGGTGGTTCAAATTAAATGTTGATGGTGCAGCCTGGGGGGATAAGGTTGTTGTTGGAGGCATAACTAGATCTAGTTGTGGGAAGTTGGTCCTTGTCTACACTAGGAATGGTAATGCATCCACTAACAACAAAGAAGAAGGTATGGCTCTATTGTGTGGTGTGAATTATACCCTATCTATTGGTATCAAGGCCCTCACTATTGAGGAGGACTCGCTTCTATTGATCAATGATGTTAAAGGAGAATATAATCTTGGCTTGTCTTTATCCGACATTGTTGAAGACATTAGTAAACTTCTTATTGGTTTGGAATTGTTTAAAATTAAACATATTTTTAGGGAGGGGAATAGGGTTGCCAATTCTCTAGCTTCTCTCGACCTTGACGGGGAAGGCATTAGATGTTGGTGGAGAACTCAGAATATCCCCCCAATGGTTATCTCCCTTATGAAGGAGGATTCTCACTTAGTTTAACTGACAATATGGATTGTTAGCATATTTTTCTGTCATGGTTGTACTAATATGATGTATGAGATCAAAGATTTGGAGGATAAGGTAAGAGTGTTGCATGATGAAGTCAGTGATTTAAAGGCTCAAGGAGAGGAACCACTAAGGAATATGGCCTCGGTAACCCACTATTGTTGGCGGGTTGTGAGGAGCCATAATATATTCGGAGTTGTTTGACTTCCTCTATAGGACTAGGACATGCTTATCCATTGTGCTCCTCAAGGTTTCAACTAGGGTTTATGTTGTGTTCGTGTTGCCCCATGGGTTCAGTGTTGTTGCTCCTTTGGTCTTTCGTCTTTCTTCTGTACTCTTTCGATCTTTTGTTTAAGAGTTGTTTTACAGTTCTTTGGTGTATGAGTGTTACTCTTGTACCACCTTTGGTTGTTGTTCGACCTCTAGACCTAGAATGTAAGGGACAACACCCTTGACTTGTTGCTTATTAATCAAAAAAATTATTACACTTTTAAAAAAATAAAATAAAAGAATTAAAACAATATGGGTGAGACAATAATAATAGGAGTAAAAATATATGATAATGTAATTGTAAAATATTTTCTAAAAATATTTTAAAAATTTAACTTATTATTTTTTACCATATTGTTTTAATTCTTTTATATCATTTTTTTAAATGTAATTGAAAAATATTAACAATTGTCATTATTAAATATCAATCTTGAATTTTTTTTATCAAATTAATAATTAATTTAATTAAATAAATAATATAACAACTGTCCCAAGGTATACCTTTTCTTTATATACCCAACTAAAGACAAACATAGTGGTCATTCTTTAAAGGGATGAACCCACATCATAAATTTTGGCGGTTAAATGTCAATAAATTGGCATAAAAATTTGAAAGGTGTTGGCCACAAATAATTATCAGCAACTTTTAGTTTTCTTTGAACTCTAAGACAATTTGTCCAAGTTCAACGAACCAATTTAAAAAGGTGTGGACCCGTTAGAGAATACCACACAAATTAGAGAATATCGAAATGTCGCCCTCTTCACCTAACAAATACCCTTACCTCCTAACAAATTAATGTTGTAGTTTAGTGGGTATTTGAGTTCACATAGGAGAGCATCGTATACCAAGGAAATGGACATTTAAGATAAGCATGATAGGAATGCAATTATCAAAATCATTTTCATCAAGTCTACTATATAAATATTCTAATACTATTACGTATATATTTTTTAAATTATTATTCGATAAATGTCTATTATTTGTTTTTTTATTTATGAAATATTTGTAAAATATTTATTTTGGGTGGCATTTTAAGATATTCCATAGCAAGGAATCAAGTATGTGATTTGTTAATTTTTATTAGGCTAGTTATATATTGTAACTATTTAATATTTTAGATGATAACAATTTCAATTATTTTGATAATTGAAAAGGTTTTGTTTAAAGAATTAAAATAGTCTTAGTAATACCTATTTTTTAAGAAGTTAATCCATCTTGGTAATGATTGTGAGTTATAATTAAAATTAAATACATGTTCTTAATGTTCTTTATATCAATTTTATGTATAAAAAAATTTTAAATAATGCATTTCATCTCATTATATTTTAAATTAATTCATTATGCTCCAAATTAACTTTATTTGTTGCAATCTTTATCTAAATCTACTTTAATTTCTAATTGTCTTTTATAAGATTTTTTGTTCAATCTTTATCAAATATTTAAATTTAGTATTCTAACATCAATTTTATATTCAAAAGGAACTATTTCCCTAACTAAATCATCAACTATGTGATTTACTAAATTATTTGATCAAAAAGATAATTTCCTATTTATATAATTTATTTTTTATTAAATTAATTATATATTTTAAATTATCTAATATGTGTATGTGTGTACAAAATAAATTGGTTCCATCTTAGAGGTGTGCATTTTATATTGGAGATGTATATAAAAAAAGTTAAAATTACACAACTTAATGGAGATGCATTCATGGAGAGAGAGTTTTTAATTAAGTTGGAATTACCCCTTCTAATACATTGTGTGGCCTTCAATTGGTATCAGAGCCAAGTTCCTTGGAAGAAGCTTAACAACTTGAGGTGGATTTGGGATGACACACTCAGTTTCTGTAGAAAAGCATTTTGGTTTCTCAATATTTTCAAACTAATATATCTAAGCTAAATATATATGAGCATGATATTTATACTTGTTTATATTTATTTAATAATATTTTATGTATTATACAAATGATCCACCATATTATATTGTAAATTTAGTATTAAAGTAGCAATTGAGGGCATTGTGGAAAATCTACATTATGTCTACAAAGATAAGAATGTGAGGTAATTCATGTGCTTATTTAACAAGTGACAATTTGTGATGAGGAAAAGTGGACATGTTTTGCCACATTAGGAGATAAACTTTTGTGTCTTTAGTGGTATATTTTTTTTATAATTGGTTGGTCTTCTAATAAAGTTTGAGCTGATTTGGAAGAGTTATGTTTTGTCTTTTATCAAATAAGTGTATGCTAGTCAATATAGATGTTTAATGAAATATCAACACAATTCGAAGTAACTAAACAAGATTAAGGAAAGTAGTTGAGATATAGGAACATGATTAATAGGGAGTGAGGACTAAAAGGAGAGAGGAAAAAAAATAAGGAATATGGTTTGGAATACAAGGATGAGAGTGATTTATGTAAGGATTGTATATCATTACAGGGTAGCCTATGTGAAACCTTTAGAAGTGAGGAAAGGTTATTTTAGATTTGCGCAAAAAAGAAGGTACTCTACAAGGTTGTTTGAAGTGTTTGAAAGATGTGTGATTAATCACATCGAGATTAAGAGATTAAGTGTTGTAGTTTTAGTGGTATTGTTGTTTGTAATTAGTTGGTCTTCTAATAAAGTTTGAGATGGTTTGGAAGAGTTCAATTTTTTTAATTAGCAAATAAAATCCTACTAATTGATTCTAAGATGTTCAATAAGATTTAAATATGATTGGAATTAACTTAAAATTTTTAAGGAAAGTAGTGGAGTTATAGAGGTGTGACTAGTAGGAAGTAAGGATTGAGAGGAGAGAAAGGAAAGAAAAAGGAATATGGTGTGGAGTACAAGGAGGAGAGTGGGTCATGTAAGGACCATATAGCATTATATGGTAGCCTATGTAAAACTTTTAGAAGTGAGAAAGGGTTATTTTTGTTGCACATGATAGAAGGTACTCTAGAAGGTTGTGTGTAGTGTTGGGAAGATGTGTGATGAACTATGCGGAAGTATCCAACATTAGAATTTAGAAGTATGTTATTGTAGGTTAGTAACAAATTTCATGTGGTTTGGGTCTTAGCAATTTCTTGAGAAAAATGAGAATTATTTGAGAAGTTATAAAAATGTGTAAGTATGATATTTTAATACAATTAGAAGTAACTGAAGAAGATCAAGAAAATAAATACAGTTATAGTACCATGACTAATAGGGAGTGAGCCTAACTAAGACTACAACATGGAAGAACAAAGGAATTTGTTGTGGGGTACAAGGAAAGTGGATCATGTAAGGAACTTATAGGATTATATGGTAGTAGCCTATGTAAAAATTCTAGAAGTGATTATTTATCTATGTATACAAGAAAAGGCATTGTAGTAGAATGAAATTCAACGAGATAAGATATTTTAGTAGTTAGGTTTTCTCTCATTGATAGTTTTCCCAAGTTAAATATGGTTTCCTTCATGGTGTTTCTTTTTCTTATGTGTTTTATTTATGTGATATGTATACTTAGGTAGTCCATCTTGTGACCTTCTAGTCACGGTTTCCTCATAAAGTTGAATATAGTGTATTCTTTTATATAATATAAATGAAATGTTTTTCTATAAGGTTCATATTTATCTTATATATGTAGTTATGCATCTAGGAGAAAGTAATTATATTAGGTAAATCATTAATGGGGACAAGTGGATTATGCAAAATGTTACTATAAAGGAAATGTGATAATTGCATTCTCATGCCCTTTCCCTTATGCGAGCAATGATAATAATTTATAAGATGGTATGTTTTGCATATAAGTTATCAAATTATGTAATCTATTCTTGGATCACAATGCCAGTTATCACAAAAAATATATCACATTAGTAAATATATTAGTTTCCGTTTATTTTAGATATGTGAGTATAGAACTAATCTAGATTGATTCCGCACCCAATGATCTAAACCCTAAAATTGTTATGAATAAGTTGTCATTTACCTCACAATCCTATTTGTTGATTAACTGATGAATATCTTATGGAGATGTTGAAGACCAAGTGATACCAAGCATCATGTATATAGAAATGGTTAGATCTGTTGTTGTTTCGTCATTGATGTCAAGCAATTCATTAGTTGATTTTCATTATGTTACCATATCTTAAGAGGAGAAGTTAAATAGGTGACAAATACAAATCATACAATGATGAAGTAATGATGTTATAGTTTTTTTCTACTATATATTTGATGTTATCAAATCGATACATTTGATTGATCAAGTCAGGAAATGTAATGAATTAAGTTATGACTGAAAGAGATACTTTATCGAGCTAGACTAATTCAGTCGGTAGAATTTTATGTGAGTTGGTTGCAGTTACCGAACATCAAGCACCAAGAACTAAAAGCAAGTTAGACACAGAGAAGTGAAGAAGCCAGTTACCGAGTTACAAAGCAAGTTTTACCAAGTACAATATACTGATATTAAATGATGATGAAATCAAATTTAATGTGAATCGATGATGAAATGGGTGAGGAAATAAATTAAATGAAGTTTGTTACAAGATCTAAAAATGAGAAAATTTAATGTGAAGATATAAGGAAAAGATCAACCGGTTAAACAAAAAAATGAAAGTTCCAAGAAAAGTTACAAGTTCCGAGGTAAAAGTGAGTTGGTTTACCGAGTTGAGAAATTTGAAGAAGATGATCGAATGCCTGGGTGAAAAGGAAGGAAAATAAAATTAAGGAGATTAAGAGGAAAAAGTATGTCTATATAAGGAATGAGAATTACACTCAGTGTAAAAATACTGGCAAATTAAAATAGAGAAGGAAAGAAGCTAAAGAAGAATATTTACCAAGTAGGACAGAGAAAGATAGATTAAAGAATCTACAGTCTGGGAAAGATATCAATGGAGTATGTGATGCCAGTATTCAATTGAGCATAAAGGATCTGATCCAAGAATTGTGAGTTGCTAATTTTTACAGATCAAATTTTATAGTTGCTTATTAATATTTGTAATAGAGAAATCTCTTAATCGAGTGGATTTAGCAGTCCTATTTGTAAAACCTAGACTTAGGTGACATTCCAAAAGAGTGTTTGAAGACCTCTAACAAGGCCACTCATAACAGATTGAAGATTTTAATATATCTAAGGTAAATCCCCTAACAAGGGCACATTTGGAAAATGTGTTTGTAATCTTTAAGATGATAAGTTCTTAACTAAGCATACTTAAGTAGGGTACATTTTTATTGTGGGTTACGATTCCCACAAAGGTTTTTCCCATATTGGGTTTCCTCATTAAATTTGGTGTCAACTGAGTTATATCATGTGTTAATGAGTTAATCTGATGTTGCTAAGTTTTAATGATTGATCATTGCTTATGTTATTTGGTGAATTGGTTATTTACTATATTCAGTACTTATCGAGGGAATCAACGAGTTTAGTTTTAAGAGTTTAAGTTTGATTTGTCTAATTCACCCTCCTCTCAATGGGACCAATAAGTGGTATCAAAGCATTGTTACTCTAAAGTGATAATTTTAAAGGACTTGAGTTAAGGTCTAAAAATGTATAAAAGGGAAACGCCAAATCTGAATCGGGATCTTTTCTCTACATGGAAAAGTAGAATGAGGTTGCATGTGTCTGGAGTAGGAGAATATGCACTTTACTATCTTGAGAATGAATATGTAGCACTGACTACTACACCTTTGACTATTAGTGAGCAAAGACAGAAACATGAACACACACAATTCATGATTGAGATCACATCTACACTTACCGACCAAGAATATGATGATCTTGATGGTTGTACTACTGAAAAATGGATGTGGGATAATATTGTTTTAACCTATGGTGGAGATCATCATGTTCAAAAGGCTAAAGAAGAAAGTTTGAGAGGAAAATTTGACTCTATGAGGATGAAGGAAGGAGAGAACATAATACAATATAGTACAAGACTTAAGGAGACTGTTAATACTATTAGAGGAGCTGGTGGTATCATAATAGAGGATGTTTTTACAAGAAAAATGTTGAGAACTCTACTACTGAGATTTTCTATTCGTGTATCTACTATATAAGAGATGAGATCTATACCCCAGATGAATGTTTCACTGAATGCTAATATTGGTAAGTTAACTGCATTTGAGTTAAATTATTTTGAAAATAGTGTGCATTATATTTCTAAGATTGAATTTTTATTTAAGTCTACTTTAAAGATTGGAAAGGCTAGGGAAGCTGCTGCTAGATATGGTTATTTGAGCAGTGCTAGTGAGAAATTTTATAGTTGCACTGAAGGACTTGAAGAGATATTTACTGAATGTGATGAGAATGAAAGAGAATTTGAAGCTTTGTTGGCTAGAAGGATACAAAGAGGCAAAGGAAAATACCAAGGTAATTTACCCTTGAAATGTTTTAATTGTGATAAAATTGGTCACTTTGCATCTAACTATCCAGAGAATGTTAAGGAGGAAAAGAAAGATAAGGACAAGAGAGAAAACAGATTCATGAGATATAGAGACTATAAAAATAAAGGTAAGAAATGTTGTTATATTTATATTGAAGGACAAAGTGATGATGATTCTATTGAGAGTAATGAGGAAAAGAAGTTGTTTGTGTTGCTATAAAAGATGATTTTGATAAAGAAGAACCTAGAGCCCTAATATCACAAGTAAGAATGAAACATGGATTATAGATAGTGGTTGTTCGCATCAAATGGATGGTGACACACTTAATTTTATATCCTTAGAAAAGAATGATGGAGGTTATGTTAGATTTGGTAATGATGCTCCATATCCTGTGAAAGGAAAAGGATCTATAATTATACTAAATAACACAAGATGTGATGATGTTTATTGGGTTGAAGGATTAAAGTATAATCTGTTGAGTGTTGCATAGCTAAACAATATAGGCCATCGACTAGAATTTCAATATGGAAGAGTGAAAGTATTTGATGAGAAGAGAAATTTGATTGCTACTAGAGAACAATCTAAAGGTAATCTATTTTATCTTGATACTTCTATGAAGAGTTTCCTATTTTCTAAAGTTGAAGATGTTTGTTTATGGCACAAAAGGCTTTGTCATGTTAATTTTGACAAATTAATCAAAGTGAGTAAGAAGAATACAGTAAGAGGACTACCGAGACTTAAAAAATAGAGAATGATATGTATAGAGAATGTCAGATGGGTAAGATGACTAAATCTAGTTTTACAAGCAAGACTTATCTAGTTTTACAAGAAAGACTTATGTTACACAAGGAATTTTGGATTTAGTTCATACTAATTTATGTGGACCGATGAGAACTCAAAGTTATTACGAAGACAAATTTATAATTTTATTTGTGGATTATTATTGAATAATGATGTCTATAATGTTTTTAAAAGAAAAATCTGATGCATTTCAAATGTTTAAGTGGTATATGGCTCGAGTTGAAAAAGAAACTAGAAGACAATTGAAATGTCTGAGATATGATAGAGGAGGTGAGTTTACTTCTGATGAATTTACATTTTTTTTTATAATGAGAATGGTATCAAGAGACAGTTATCAGCACCGAGGTCACCACAACAGAATGGAATTGCTGAGAGAAGAAACAAATCAATTATTGATTGTTCTAGGACACTGATGATTGAAAAAGGAGTTTCATAGAACTTCTAGAGGGAAGTTGTGAGTACTATTTTGTATACATTGAACTGAGTACAAATGAAGAAAGGTACCAACAAGAAACCTTATGAAATTTTGTATGATCACAAACCTAATGTTTGTTACTTTAAAATTTTTGGGAGAAAATGCTATATTCTGAAAGATTCTAGAGAAGGAAAGTTTGATTCAAAAGGAGATGAAGGGATATTCTTAGGATATTATAAAAGACTAAAGCTTAAAAATATTTGAACAAGGTTACTAACAAAATGGTGGAAAGTGCAAATGTGAGAATTGATGAATTTGCAGAAAGGAATGAAGAAGACAGTAAGAAGGAACCTAATGATTATGAGAAGATTGTATATGTACTATATGATGCACCTAAAAATTACTGAGAGCACCTACCGAGGAGGAAGATGAAAAAGTTCCACAACCGAATGTTGATTGATGAATCGAGAACTACCGAGCCTATTTTGGAAACGTATGTGAGAAAGAACCATTCCATGAATAATATTATTGGAAATAAGGAAGTTGGAGTGATGAAAAGGAGCAAGGCCAGAGATATTACATGTTTGACATCTTCATTTGAGCTGAATAAAGTTATGGAAGCACTGGATAATGAGGATTGGATGAAAGAAGTGAAACAAGACATGGAATTTAGTACCCAGACCTAAAGACAAAAATGTTATTGGTACTAAATGGATTTTCATAAACAAACTGAATGAGCATGGAGAAGTGATAAAAAATAAAGCTAGATTGGTTTGTAAAGTTTATTCACAAGAGGAAGGAATTGAATATGGAGATACTTTTTCACCTATTGATAGACTGGAAGGATTTAGAATACTTCTAGCATATGCTTCTTACAAAGGATTCAAGGTATATTAGATGGATGTTAAGTCTACATTTCTTAATGGGATACTTGAGGAGGAAGTATACATTGAGCAACCTGAGGGATTCATTAAGAACACAAACAAAATCAAGGTATGTATGTTACATAAAACTTTATATGGATTGAAACAAGCACCCCAAGCTTGATATGAGAGATTGCACTCTTATCTAATCAAAATGGGATTTCAAAGAACAAGTGATAACAATAATGTTTACCTAAAATGTGACAGTGAAAATAAATTTTTGATTGCTAAAATATTTTTTGATGATATTATAGGTGGAGGCAATGCCACTTTATGTAAAGGATTTGCTGATGAAATGAGAAAAGAGTTTGAGATGTTAATGTTTGAAGAGATTAAGTTATTTCTAGGTCTACAGATACAACAAGTTACTGGAGGAATCTATATTACACAAGCCAAGTATATCAAAGAGATTCTTAAAACTTTTGGTATGGAAGATTCCAAACCTATTGGAACATCGATGGTTACTAGATGTAAATTATCTAAAGAGGATGAAACACAAGAGGTGGATAATAATCTTTACCGATCCGTGATTGGTAAATTGTAGTATATTTTTCACAACAAACCTAATATAGCACATTTTGTTGGAATTGTTGCACGATTTTTTTCTAATCTGAAGGAAACATATATGTCTGCAGTTAAAAGAATTTTGAGATACCTAAAAGGCACAAAAGAGTTTTATTTACAATACAAGAAAGGAGGTACTTTTGAAGATTCCAAGTATACATTGATGCATATTGGGCTGGAAATGTTGATGACAGAAAAATTACTAGTGGAGGTGCATTCTCTCTAGGTGAAAGATTGGTTACATGGCTGAGAAAGAAACAAAGTTTAATTTCACAGTCTACTGTCGAGGCTAAATATGTTGTTGATGCTATGAATTGTGAAAACATAGTATGGATTAAGAAATTACTTGAAGGTATGCAAGAAGAGATCACAGATCTAGTTATTATTTTTTGTGATAATACAAGTGCTATTAACATATCAAAGAACCTGGTTATGCATTCAAAGACCAAGCACATTTCTATCAAGTATCGCCACTTAAGAGAGAAAGTTGAAGAGAAGAATGTGAAATTGGAATATGTGAATTCAAAGGTGATAATCCTAAAGGATAATATTTTTTCATTAGTATACAAAGGAAATAGTTTTTGAACCATCGGTAACATGATCATTGAGTGACAGAAAATAGAGGTCACTAAAACAGACATGCAGAGATCACCAAAAGTGTATTAGCACAATGATCACTGACAGACAGTTTATAGTGAACACCGAGAGAACATTTTACAGAGTAACCTGATAGAGAAGTTCACAGAGTAAACTGACACTCATTCTACAGAGCAATTGAGAATTAGATTGTCTACAGAGACATCACCGAGGAAAGACTACAGAGCAACTTGAGCACCAGTCTGCTGAGAGACAACTTTAATTTTAAGAAATGTGGATCAAAGTTACACATTAGATAAAACACTTGAGTTTTATATTTAGCTTTATGCTTATCTTTAAAACAATTTCTTGAGGGACAAGTAAATAATATGTAAATGTTTTAATCAGTTTAACTAATTGAAAACCTTTGATCATAGAGTTTTTATTGTAAAGCGTGAAACCTAGATAGGCCAATATATTGTATAAATAGATGTAGTAATCAATCAGAACATGATCATTGTAGCCGCAACAGACATTTATGGGTCAGATAGAGAGTTTCATGCAGAAGGACAACAAAAGATGATATCATTTATGGAGAACAAGATTCAAGGCTACCGAGAAGAACATAGGTATTAATCAATAACTATAGGTGATAAATATATATTATGTACTTAAAGGATTTGTATTCAGCAATTCAAGATTGCATACTATTAGGTCAAGTATTTTTGACTACTCTCTAACAATTGTAGAAAATAGAAGAAATCCTTTAAGAAGGTGGATTTAACAATCCTTAAGTAAATCTCTTAACCAAGTGCACACTTAACAGTGTTTCTAAATCTCTTAACCGAGTAGACCTAACTAGTATAAAATGTTACTCCTAACAAGGTAAGATCATCAAAAGTGATCACACTTGTAGCCTTAACAATCACCTTCCATTCTGCAGATAGTGAAGCTTTGTGGGTTTCATCCCCACCAATTTTTTTACCTTCTAATAGGGGTTTTCTATGTTACCAATTCTTGTGTCATGTCTACTTACATTTCATAAATATTTATATGAATGTCTACATGAAATTAAGTTTATGTTTTGATATTACATGCATAAGATAGAAAAGCATCTATGGTCAGTAATGCAAGAAAGATCATTAAGGGTTAATTGGTATCAGAGCTAGATCTCTTATTTTGAAAAGTTTAAATACTTGAGAGAAAAGATCATACAATGGAAAGGTATAAGCTTGACAAGAATATTAAAATTCATAAGTTGCAGATACGAATCTTCTATGAGCAATACAAAGAAGAAAGAATCAAGATGAGAGAGCTACTAGATGAAAGAAAAGTTATGGCATCTCACTGCAATGAAATAAACTATCATGAAGAAGAGATACCTGATTTGTTTGAGTCATCAGGATCCACATCTAGCAATACATCATACACATCTAAAGGAAGCATTACAATTCTAAATGAAATCAATCAACATCTGACAGAGCAAGTAAAGGTACTGAAAATGGGTCAAGAGATATAGATGGTAAGGATGATTGATGTTATGAACAATGCTAGACAAGATGAACAAGAAAGAACATTATCTATTGATGATAGGAGAAAGATCACTGAGAAGCTACAAGAAAAAGAGACTAAAATATAGAGACTTATTGAACATCATCATGAAATCACCAATAAAAGAGTTCTTATGAGTCATGAGGTAAATTGAGTGAACATAGAACTCAATGGGAAATTGGAAGCTATTGGTGAGCTAAGAGAATAAAATGAGAGACTGAACCATGAATCAAGGATTCAACAAAAACAAAATGATATGATCAAGAAAGCTGAAGAAAGTATAAAAAGAATGGATGATTTTCTGAATGGACAAAGAAGACTCAACAACAATACTGACCTAGGGTATACCGAGCATGGATAATCATCAAACCAAGATGATAAAAAATATGTATACACAAATCCAAGACCAAAGAAGTTTTCATGCAATCACTATGGAAAACTAGGCCACACCTCAAATGTTTTCAGGGGAAAAGCTAAAGGTATTCCTAAATCCACATCTACATTCATAGGTAAATGTTATAACTATAACAAGAATGGACACAAAGAACATGAATTCAGATCTAAGGTGAAACAACCAAAGAAGGAATCCTACATGGAAACATATTGTTCTACTTGCAAAATGCATGGGAACACATCTCTTGAATGCAGGGAAAAAGAAAAAGAAAGCATGGAAACCAAAAGAACAAGAAAATGCTTATCAACCGAGAAAACTCAGTAACTCATATGTTTGGGATTACAACACATGGACAAATTTCACATGTGGTAGATATGGACACATAGATGCAAACTGCATGAGGAAATGGATAAGAAGGTCTAGGAATTGGACTAACTCCAGAATGGCGTGATTACATTGTCACAAGGTCGGTCATCTAAGCAAGGACTGCAGAGACTGAGTGACAAAGTCAAGCACTTTTGCTAATGGGAACACTATTGAAGATATCAGGAGAATGAGAAATCAGATGTGGAGGAAAGCTACAAGAAAATATAATGTTGGACCGAACACCACAATTGGTGACACCTCATCCAGTGTATCTGGTGATATCACCACCCCCACCTAAGAAGAACAAGTAAGTATGGAACTACACTATACAAAACTATATTTTACATTAGTTCCAATATACATTGATAATACCAAATAAGCATGAATGAAGATGCACTATGGTATTACTTGTTATGAATTTGTGAATCCAATCTTGTTAGTCAATACACACTGAGAATAATTAGTGTACATATAAAATCCAAGTTGTTAATGTAAACCAAGCATCGTCCATAATCATGTAAAAAGACAATGAAGTCTTCACTACATACCAAGCGTTGTCAGTGAACATGTGAAAATTCAATTGAGTTGACACTTACCCTGAGCATTGCATTCTCATCGAGGATGAAGTTGGTATGTTCCCTGAGTGACTCCATCTTTGACCACTGAGAACTAGGTAAATCATTTATTGCACCACTTAGGGAATCACCTATAAAAGGGAAACACAAAGCTCATTCATTCACCAAGAATTTAAGAGAAAATCAGAGTGACTAATAGCGACCAGATTGCAGAGAGATTCACAAGCACATTAACAGCTACTCTGATAAATTCCCATCATCTACAAAAGATCAAGTAACTAAGACTCACCGAGAAAATAGATCATTTACAGAGAAAGCCCTAAATTCTATGAAATATGGCAACCACTTCATGGGTTTCCAAGATCACTAATACGAAGGACAAGAAGGTTAATTTGATCAAGAATAAAACCTTTGAAGAACCCAAGTACAAATTTTTCCCCGAGGTTGCTTCACAACCCAACGATGCTGGAGAATTCTCAAGAATACCACCTACGGTTTTTCTAGTTGAGGATGTCCGAGCATATATCCACTGCAAAGTTGTAGAAATCAGAGATCTTGAAGTTGAAGAAGCATACAAGAAGCTTTGCACAGGTGGAAAAATTAAAGATGAACACAAGCACATATAGGTAAAAGGGTTAAAAAATTCCCTAATGTTCCCAAAATAATTTAAAATTGAGTGGATTCGGATAGTTCTTAGAAGAGTACATGACAGGAAAATGTGGTTGGACGAGCCAAAACCAATCACTAAAGATTTTATTCATGTCGTTATAGGTTATCCTATAACCGACAAGGTCAAAGCCATAAAAAATCCTTCTCGCCCCAACATTGAGACATTAATAGGTGCAGTATGGGATGGCAAAGGTTTGAAGGTGAAATCAATCACTGATCCTGAAATGAAGTTTGGTGCATGCGTACTTGGATACAAAATATACCAAGCTAGCAGAATTAATAGCATAGAATGCGGTGCAGTTGACACTACCTACAAGATTGTGAAGAAGGGATTACAGTTGGACCTATCCAAGCTTCTACTGAAGCAACTAGAGGATAACACAAGGACCATTAAATCAGAAAAATCTAATTCATGTAAGTTCGGTTCACTCCTCGTGTGTATATTATTCTACTTTCAAGACTTTTTCCCTTCTGTTGATAATGTCACTTGGGACACTACCCGACTGATAAAAACTCAAATTAGTGAACACATCAAGTTACTAGGGGATAATTTCACATTATTTATGGATGCATATTTCACCAGCTTCGAAGATAGAATGCAAAAAAGAATGAGGTTACCTGAACAACTGGTGGAACAGTATAAAGATGATATATGTTTCATACTGGACACCAACACCACATTGATAAAACCAGCTGTATCAAGGACAACATGATTACCACCATTAGATTATGAGATCAACATTGATTAGGAAACAAATTCTATTGAAGCATTATTGAATGAACCACTGGACAAATCATTACCAAGATTTGGAAATTATGAAGAAGCTAAGGCCAGAATCAAAATAGTCTTATTTGTTAAGAAGATAGACCGAAAGAAGAACAAAATCATAAAAAATCTTGAAAATAAACTGTCGGTTAATGATGAAGGAACATAACAACAAGTCTACACTGAGGGATAGTCACCCATCACTGAAGGTGAAAAATTGAGTGACTCCGAGTCTACAGAATCTGATGCACCACTAGCAAAGAAACCAAGAACTACTACTGCATCAAGAACTAGGAGTCAGACTTCAAAAGATGCAGACTCACCACCGATCAAGAAAGGAATAGTGAGGACTTACAAGATAAAACCTCAAACTGGGAAACATGCATTGAGGCAAAGAAGAAAATACATCTTAGGTAAAGAGGACAAGGATGAAACTACATAGGATGAGAGTGAACAAGCACTCCAACCTGAAAAGCACAAAGTTACTAAGACAATTGATGAGATAGCTGCATCAATCATCAAGATAGGTAGCATATCAACTTCTAAGATAAGGCAATGGCTAACCTTATCTCCCAAAGATTAGAAAAAGATTGAAGAAGTCATCATTCATGCAATGATTGCATTCAAATATGTACCTATACAATTTCATAAGATGATGCCACAAGAGCTTAATGATAGAATATCAGCAAGATGGACATATGCCTTGCATACTGAGAAATAGATAAGGGAAAGATCCCTAGTTACAATTATGCCACCCGAGTCAAAAGTTGAGGAGATTGATGAAATGATGAAGAAGTATGCAAGAAAGTTTTTAGCTAAAATGAGAGAATACAAGGTACTCAAGGGAAGATTAATAGAGCTTGATAAAGAAACTGATAAAACTTGGAATAAAATATTCAATACACCTAAGGAGGATACAAGCCTTGAGAAGGTATTAGCTCTTACCGAGACCCCTCACAATGAAGAGAAAGAGGCCACAACAAGCCCAGAACACATCCTCATAAATGATACTAAGGATGTTAATCCAGTTGATCTAACAACATAGGCAAGCAAGGCCATGGATGACATACCACAAATCTTACAATCCTTAGGAGATACTATAGATGAAAAAATCAAAGATATAACTATAATAGATATCACTGGAGGTGATCATGCAGATGAAGTAAAGAATGATGAAGATGTAAATGTGACCACTGATCAAGGAGAATAAAATGAAAAGGAAAAATAGGATGATGCACAGGTCAATATACCAGGACAAATTCCTTTATTGATACAAGCTATCAATATCATCTTAGAATAAAAGGAGAAGACACCTAACCATGATGCAAGCATACTCGAGGATAAGGGTGATGGGGAGTAGAAAAGCACAAATGATAAACAAAAAGATACAAGTGGAGAAGAAAAACAAAGTGATGCCAAGAATACCAAGGAAGAGAAAGATGCAGAAAAAAATAAGGTTGATGTAGAGACGTCTACAACCAACCAACAGGTGAATATCAAGCAGCAGGATAAAGGCACAACACCTTCAAATCCTTCACCAAGTACATCAGACCAAGCAATGGAACTTGCTATGGTACTGCATACAACTGCTTCCACTATAATTACAAAGAAGAAGAAGAAGAGAAAAGCTCCAGTAAACTTAGATGAGATCTTTTATATACCAGATTGTGATCCCAGAACATTGGATCCAGAGTCACTTACAAAGTATGGTGAACTTTGTAAAAGAAAGGCGATACAAGACAAGCTCAAAAAAGAGCACAAGAACTCACAAGTCGTGGATAACATAAAGGAAATACTATTATAAATTGTACCTGACATAGATATTGATCGAAGTGAACCTATACTTGATCAACTAGTAGTTCTTACCAATGCCATCACATCACAGAATGTAGATGCAGACAAGGTAATTGAAGAACGTGCTGAGCAAAAGTGTCAATATAAGCTTACAGAGAAAATCAGCCAAGAAATGGTAGAACAAAAAGTAAAACTTTCTAAATTAGTTACTACTATAGAACTGATAATATCAGAAGAAGTAAAATTAATTCAAAATTTGTGCACATTAGAAACTTTCACTACCAAGCATAGTGACAAGTTAGCCAAAATTGATGAAGATCTTAAGGCAAGTGCACAAGGTTTCACAACTGATGAAAATGCATTCAAGTTGCATTATGACAAAATTATAGAATAAAAAAGGTTGAGACTTGAACTAAAAAAGACACCAAGAAGAATACAAGATGAGGTAACTGAGCTGTAGGTTATGTTACTCCCGAATCTCACACTATTGTTACAACATATGAATTCGGCAAGAACATTGATTGCCCCGGAGATGTCTGTTACAAAGAGCATATATGATATACATGCTAGACTCACCTTGGAAATCATGACCCTTGAGAACCTCAAAGAGAAATGGGAAAATCAAATGGAGGACATTCAAAAATCCCATTCCCACATTTTTGACAAGTTGTAAGTATTACACCTTTGTCATTATTTTCAAATAAAGGGGGAAATGATATGATAAAGGAGGAAATGATCAGGTGAAAGGGGGAAATGAAAAAATGGGAAATATATGTATAAAAGAAAATGTATCAAAGGAAGAAATATGTACATACAATACATCAAGGCATGCACATAGGGGGAGTCATATTGACAGGGTAAACATTTAGTGTATATACTAAACATTTCGGTTTTGCACATATCAATTTTTGATACTAATGAAAAAGGGGGAGATTGATAATCCTAAAAGATAACATTTTTTCATTAGTATACAAAGGAAAAAAATTTTGAACCATCGATAACATGATCACCAAGCTTCAAGAAACAGAGGTCACTAAAATAGACAAGTGCAGAGATCACAGAAAGTGTATTAGCACAATGATCATCAATAGACAGTTTATAGTAAACACAAAGAGCACAGTTTAGAGAGTAACCCGACAGAGAAGTTCACAGAGTAAACTGACACTCAGTCTATAAAGCAACCCAAGAAAAAGAATGTATACATAGACATCACCAAAGAAAAATTACAGAGCAACTCGAGCACCAGTCTACCGAGAGACAACTTTATTTCTGAGAAATGTGGATCTGAGTTACATCTCAGATAAAACACTTGAGTTTTTTATTTAGCTTTATGATTATTTTTAAAACCATTTCTTGAGGGATAAGTAAAGCATATGTAAATGTTTTAATCAGTCTAAATGGTTGAAAACATGCAAACTAGGAGATCAAGATCAAGTTGTAAACCTTTGATCATAGAATTTTTATTGTAAAGCGTGAAACCTAGATAGGTTAATATATTGTATAAATAGATATAGTAATAAATTAGAACATGATGATTGTAGCTGTAGAAGATATCTATGGATCAAACAAAGAGTTTCATGCAGAATCACAACAAAAGATGAAATCATTTATGGAGAACAAGATTCAAGGCTACCAAGCAGAACAGAGGTATTAATAAATCACTATAGGTGATACATATATATTGTGTACTTAAAGGATCTATATTCAAAAATTTAGGATTGCATACTATCAGGTCAAAAAGTATTGTTGACTACTCTATAAAAATTGTAGTAAATAGAAGAAATCCTTTAAGAAGGTGGATTTAAAAATCCTTATGTAAATCTCTTAAGCAAGTGCACACTTAATAGTGTTACTAAATCTCTTAACCGAGTAGACCTAACTAGTCTAAAATGTTACTCCTAATAGGGTAAGATCATCAGAAGTGATCACACTTGTAGCCTTAACTGACACCTTCCATTCTGCAGATAGTGAAGCTTTGTGGGTTTCATCCCCACCGTAGTTTTTACCTTCTAACAAGGATTTTCTGCATTACCAATTCATGTGTCATGTGTACTTACATTTCATGAATGTTTCTATGAATGTTTACATGCAATTAATTTTATGTTTTGATATTACATGCATAAGATAGAAAAGAATATATGGTTGGTAATTCAAGAAATATCATTAAGGGTTAACTGATAATTTTTTTTAAGGGTACTAATTCACCCCTCCCCTCTCAGTACACACCATTCCATTATTCCAACAAAAGGTACAATTGGCTGATATCTTTACAAAGCCACTCCCTAAGGATGATTTTGAGTATCTAAGAGGTAAATTAGGGCTTCTTCCCCTACCCAATGTTAAGTAAGGAGCATGAGGCATGCTGCATCAATTATATATTTCATTAGAATGTTTATTTATGAATTGATTTAGTAAGACACACTTTAGGTGATTCCTAAATTTGTGAAAAAAAATTGTATGTAATGTTTTATGAGTACATGTCAGGTATAATCCACTACTGAAACAAGTTTTCAGGAGTATGACTTGTTGGCATTGATGTCAAAGAGGGAGAATAACAAATTGGTGAAATTTATCTACAAATATATAGAGGGACAAGAATGAATTGATAATATTTACTCAGGAAGGAGATTCATAATGTATGTTACAGAAATAGAAGATTTATCCAAGAGGGAGATTTGGATTAGAGAGATCAAAGTGGAAATAGATATATCAACTCAGAGGGAGTACAATTATGTATTTGAGAGCTTCCATCATCAATTTCTATAGAACTATTATAGTGTTTGACATCAATGTCGAAGAGGGAGATTGTTGATTAACTGATGAATATCTGATGGAGATGATGAAGACTGAGTGATACCAAGTATCATGATTGTAGAAATGGTTAGATCGATTTTTTTTTGTCATTGTCAAGCAATAGATTAATTGATTTTCATTATGTTACTATATCTTAAGAGGAGAAGTTAAATGGGTGAAAATACAGATCAGAAAATGATGAAGTAATGATGTTATAGTTGTTTTCTACTATATATTTGATGTTACCAAATTGGTACATTTGATTGATCAAGTCAGTAACTGCAATGAATTAATTTACGACTGAAAGATATACTTTATCAAGATAGACTAAGTTAGTTGGTAGTATGTTATGTGAGTTGGTTACAGTTACCAAACATTGAGCACCGAAAGTCAGTTACTGAGTTGCAAAGAAAGTTTTACCGAGTACAATATACTGATATTAAATGATGATGAAATCAAATTTATTGTGAAGCGATGATGATATGGATGAGGAAATGAATTAAATGAAGGTTGTTACAAGATCTATGAACAATAAAATTCAATTTGAAGATCTACCAGTTAAATAGAAAAGTGAAAGTTCCAAGAAAAGTTACAAGTTTCGAGGTAAAAGTGATTTGGTTTACTGAGTTGAGAAATTTGAAGAAGATGATCGAACGCCTGAGTGAAAAGGAAGGAAAATAAAATTAAGGAGATTAAGAGGAAAAATTATGTCTATATAAGGAATGAGAATTACACTCAGTGTAAGACTACTGGAGAATTAAAGTAGATAAGGAAAGAAGCTGAAGAATAGCATTTACCAAGCAAAACAAAGAAAGACATATTAAAGAATATATAGTCTAAGAAAGAGATCAATGGAGTATGTGATGCTAGTATTCAATTGAGCATAAAGCATCTGATCCAAGCATAGCGAGTTGCTAATTTTTATATATCAAAGTTTACTATTTCTTATTAATATTTGTAACAGAGAAATCTCTTAACCGAGTGGATTTAACAGTCCTATTTGTAAAACCTAGACTTAGGTGACATTCCAAAAGAGGGTTTAAATCCCTCTAACAAGGCCACTCCTAACATGGTGAAGATCTAAATAGGTTTGAGGTAAATCGCCTAACAGGGTCACATTTAGCAAATGTGTTTGTAATCTGTAACAAGATAAGTTCTTAACTGAGCGTACTTCAGAAGGGTACATTTTAATTGTCAGTTACAATTCCCACATAGGTTTTTCCCATATTGGGTTTCCTTGTTGAATCTAGTGTCAACTGAGTTATGTCATGTATTAATGAGTTAATTTGATGTTACTAATTTTGAATGATTGATTGCTACTTATGTTATTTGGTAAACTGGTTGTTTGAATGACTGAGAGAGAGAGAGAGAAAGAACAAGTACAAATAAAATCTGAGTCAAGTCATCCAAAGGGGAAACTGAGAAGAAGATATGTTATGGGTAAAGATGAAGAAGATGAAGAGTTGACAGAAATTGAGGATATCAGAAAATTCAAAGTTGAAAAACATAAACGCACTACCAATGTTAATGAAATTTGTCATAACATGCAAAATTAAGCAGGTTTGTCAAGTTTTAAGTTTATTAAGTATGATAAGTTAAGCAAAATTGATAAGGATAAAATAAAAGAGGCTATGATGGATATGTTAGTTTCATATAAGATGAAACCTTTGGAGATTGGGAATTTAGTCCCTGATGAGCTATAAAATAAAATTGATGAGAGATGGTAGCATGCCATGATGATAGAAAGAAAAATCAGATAAGGAGCATTAGCTCAAATTATGCTAGAATTAAGAAAGAAGTAGAAAGAAAAATTTTATGGATCAACATAGGAATAGATTCATTCCTAAGTTGAGAGCTTATTCCATACTGAAGAATGATGTAGAAGGTGTTGTGTAGCAATCCCTAAGTATATGGAAGGTTATCTTTGGATTAATAGTTGAAAATAAGAAAGATGAGGGAACATCTAAGCAAATTGAGCTGGACAACAAAGAACACATCAATGAACTAGATAATACTGAGGATATGACACATGATGATATTGCAGTTGAAATGATTGACACTATTGAGGAAGAATTGAATAAATATGATAAAAATGAGGAGAAAGATAAGGTTGAGGAAGAACTAATGGAAGATTTAACCAATGATGAGGTAACACAATGTTTGAATGCCAAGGAACAGGGAAATGAGGCACTCTTAATTCCAGATTCACCTATCGAGGTAAACTTTGAAGCAAATAAAGAGGGAGATAAAACCAAAGAAGAACAAGTAGATAAGTCTATACTAGATCTCTCCAAATCAATTGAATAAATCACCGAGGTGACCAAGACTTCTTAAATAGAGGAGAAACAAGAACCTAAGGAGGAAGAGGCAATACAAACATTGGTACAACTACCTAATGTTTCTCCTTTGGTATCTACCAAAGTTAATAAAGATGATACATCTTCCGAGCAGATACTCAATACTCAGAAGGAGTTAGTATCAATTAGTGGTGACACTAATATTTTGAAAGATGAATATAAACTGAGTGGAAGCTCACTAGAGCCAAGCAAGAAGAAATCACACAAGAAGAAGAAAGATACGAGATCTGAAGTTACACTTGATGTAGTTATAGTTATTCCAAAATGGGATAGTGATAACTTATCTTATGAGCAGATGTTAATCTTGCAGGACTTATTGAACAAGAAGAGGAAGTGAGAAGAATTGAAATGATAACATCAAAAAAGAAGGTATTACATGAGATCAAAGAAATATTTGTTGATGCATTAAAATTTCAAGAACTAAATGAGAAGACACCTATCTTGGAAAATATGGCTCATATTGTTCAGAAGGTGAACACAGATGATATAGATGCAAATGAGAAACTCCTGCAAAGATCAGAAAGAAAATTTGAGACAAAGACACTTGAGAAAATTGTAGTAAAGCTTACCAAGAAGCAGGTTGCACTTTCTGGTCTGATCAAAAATTTAGAAGAAGTGATAAAGAATTTTCTCTCTTTGTACAAGTAATTATGTGATACTAAATTCTTTACAAAGGAGAATCAGTAGCTTATAGAGAAGCTACAATTAGATTTAAGGTCAACAAAATAGTCATTGAGCATGGATGCAAGTTCCAGTTCTTTCAATTTTAGCAGGTTGACACAAGCCCCAGGAAAATTAGCCGATCTTATGGCTAATGATGGAAGAATAAGGGCAAAATTGATTTCAATTCAGACAATGTTGATACCTCACTTAGAGGTTATGCAGAAAGAAGTGAAAGAAAAAAAGGCACTATCATAGAAAGATCCACCTATGAACATTGCCAAGAGTTTGATTGTGTAAGACCAGAAAAAGGTAGAATATGCATATGTAAGTAACCACAAAACCCTACACAATATGCAAACCTATCTAATCTATCATAAAATCCATTTGAAATGAGAGTATAAATATAAAGCATGAAAACACTTTAAAACTCCCTACAAATGTAGCTTCCATGTTCTCCTTTCTTCTCTATTGAGTTGATTTGATGTTTCTCTTTGCCTATGACAAAAATGCCCAAATATTGAAAAGCCAATTGGATAACAAGAATACTAGGAGATAGTGGTTCTAGAAATGAAGGCAAAATGATCTCAATTTATAGAATACGAGGACTCAAATTGCAGAATTATAAATAAGATAGAAAATTGGAAACTTGCATTGATTGTGATGCAAATCTAAAGTGGAGAGGGAAATATGCCATAATTATGGCAATTTGACAAAATGGAAGCTAAGTTAGTGGATGGAAAGATGTGAGAAAGTGGAAAGGAAAGTGTAAGAGTAGAAGCTAATTAGTAGGAGATGGGAGTTAGAAAATAGAAATAGAATAAGTGAGGTGGATTTATGAGGATTTAAATTAACTAAGAATTCAATATTACTCACAAAAGATAATTAGCATTTATGAAATTAAAAATTCCATAAATTAGCAATTAGCCAATTAATTAATTAGAAATTAATTAATTGTTGAGACTGAGGATAAAGAATGAATAATCATAATTTATTCATAAAGGCTAGGGATAAATCATAGGGAATTCATCCAAAGAGGACAGATTAGTGGATTATTGATCGAATTGAAGGAATTAATGTGCAATTGAATGGATTTTGATAATATTGATAGGATTATGATAACTCTGAGGCATTGATGAATTTTGACAATGCGCTCAAATAATTATGTTTGAAAATGATTAAATAGCATCACTAAACTTTGATGACACCATAGGATTGATAGAGGGATAGGGAAACATTGATGAACTTGGATAATGTTCTCGAAATGATGATGATCAACAATAGCTTTGATGAACTTGGACAATACTATTGAATTGATAATGATAAATTGATAACGATAACATCGATGAACTTGGACAATGTTATCAAATAGATGATAAAAGAATATGAAGCATTGATGAACTTGGACCATTCCCCTATAATGATGATAAGATTGATTAGATTTGGAAAAGAATGTGATTTTATTTGAAAAGTGATTTAATTAGGCATCGATGATCTTAGACAATGCGCCAGAATGGTTGGAATAAGTCCAAAATAATTCTAAAATGATTAGGAATAGAATAGAATATATTTGAATTGATTTAGGATGATTTGATATGGTTTAGAATTGAATAAGATTGGTTTAGGATCAAATAGAATCAGTTTAGGGTTGATCAAAATCGATTAGGAAAATGATCAATTTTACAAAGAGAATAAAAATATTAGTAAATAATTGAACAATTTTACAATATCCAATTATCGACGAATGACACAATGTTGTCATATAATAAAGATCATATGTGCAACATAGAGGAATAATTAGATTGAAAAGCAATATTTCAATTGTAATGCCAAAAATGTTAAAACACATAGACTAGAAGGTTGGAACCATTTTTTGGTGTCTACATTTTTCCACTCTTTGATAAAATGTGATTATGAGCTTTGTGTCAAAGAATATTGAAGAAAATTGCATAAAAACATGCCCCAGTGATAACGAGATACATAAGTTCCCCCTCAAGAAATTGACTGAAAAATGAAAATGATAGGTCAATTTGTCAACAATGACGAGACGGATCCACAACAACAAATGAATCAAAAATCAGAGGTCAAACTCAAAATTTATGAGGCACAGAGTGCAAAAATAATTGCGACCATCACAAAAGGCAAAGGTTGCACATCCATCTAGGAAACCAAGAGGCTATAAAAAGGCTTGGAGGGGGATTTGGAGGTCATTTTCACTCTCACATTTGAAATAATTTGACCTCTAGAAAAAGAAAGGATCGAGTTCCAGTGTAGAATCAACACAGGGAACGAGTGCGTAGCTACCGATGACCGGTCGATGTGGGACCCAAGGTGAGTACTGTATCATCTTAAAATGGAAGAAATTCAATGTTAAGAATGTTTATCCCTCCTCAGGGGGTTTTTTTTACCACCATCACATTGTCCCCTCATTTATGCATCCTCTCCTTGTTATCTGCCTATTTAGGACCCTGATTGGGCCTCTCCGGGCACCTTCGAACTCATCTGACATGTTTTCTAGGGGTCCTGACTCCCTGGGTCAAGGTTGACCTCAACCTTGACCTAGGTCAAGGTCAACCTCAACCTTGACCTAGGTTAAGGTCAACCTCAACCTTGACCTGGGCCCCCCTTTCAAATCTGGAAGTCTGTCGGCTGCCGGAGGTTATCAAAAATTCATTTCCCGCTTCCAGGTCAGCTATTTTGGGTTCTGAAGAAATGATTCTTAAATTATATTTAACATAGGTCCTATCCTAGGGGCATGGGTCCAATTGGAATTTAATTCTCCTATGTAGGCCTCTCTAGAATATTATGCCCTATTTTTGTATAAAAAGAAGTTTTCTCTTCTCATTTTCTCTAAGTCATGTGAAGCAATAATCATCAAAAGTCATGTTAAGCACTAATTCTCTCCAAGTGAAATCAAGAAAGAAGTCATCAAGAAAAAATTTCAAGCATCCATTTTTATACATGTTCTAAAGCATTCAAGTTCTCCATTGAAGATCAAGGATTCAATCTTTCAAGCCTTTGAAGGGATTTGGATCAAGTATTCAAGATTCATCATTCAAACCCTAGATCTATCCACCATGGTGGAGTGATCTTCCTTCAAGATCCTTTTTGCATCCTCAAGACTCATTCATTCTCCCTTCAAGGTGGATTCAAAGCATAAAATCATGGAGGTTTATGGTTTCTAATTGAGTCCAAGCTTTCATATTTACATGCTTGTTTACATTCCCAATACAATTGCATATCTATTTGAATATCATAGCTTCATTATTAGATTTACTTCTACTACTTGAAAGCATTATTTATTTCAATTATTGATTTCAAGGTTAATTCCTAAATCTAGGTTTGAATAAGGAAAACCCCTCCTCCCAAAAAACAAACCATTTTTCTTGTAGGTACAGGTTTGGAACAACAGATAGGGACAGAGATTCAGATACCCTTTTCGACAAACTTTCGGGATCCAAAAATAGAATTTCAGTCTGAGACTGTTTAGGTCGATTCTTCCCTAGGGCACAATCATAAATTCTGTCCAATGGTGACATTGACTTGAGGCTACAAATCAGAACTATGTCAGAACAGAAAAATATTTCTAGGTTTTGTTCGTCTATGCATTTATATTCCAGATCCGGTCTCAGATTTTCTAGAAACTCAACATTGGCTTCTGAAAACAACATTATTCAGATCTTCAATATTCTAAGGTTAGTACATTTCTCCTATTCAATTCAATCAAAGTTATTAATCTTTCTATAAAATGGGAATAGGGTTTTCCTCTTTATCTCCATCCTTGATAGGTTGATTCATTTATGCATTGATCCTTTCTTTAGGGTTAATCAATTTAGATCTTCCCTTTAAGAAATTTGGGATTAAGAGGACAATCCTACCTTCTTCACACATATTTAAAATAACCCTTAATTTCAAATGTAAGATAAGTAAACACACATAAATAAATAATCAAAGCCTCTATTTCTTATATTACAAGTACATCTGATCCTCTATGTCATTTTTAGGGTTTTCACTCTTTTCTAGGCAGTTAGGGCTCAAAAAAAGATAAAAAATAGGTCCACACATGCCAACTGTGCAGCTCATGTGCCCAAGTGCACAACAAGTACACTTGGCATGACCAAGTATGCAACAAACATGACCAAGTGCACTGCCTACGGAGTTGGTTAGCCAAACTGTGCAGTTGGTAAAGGAAACTGCAAACAGGGGAAAATAGGGTTCGGGGATCCTAAACCTTCCCAATCTTTCCTGTCTGTAAGGACAAGTTGGGATAATTATTTAGCTATGATATTATAGATCCATAAACCATTTTTTGATAAGCATGGTTTGACCCCAACAAACCCATCTGAGCAAGATCACAAGAGTGACAAAAACAAGGGGGAAATGTCATTAATTCAATAGGGAAAATGTAAGTATGTATATACATATGTTATTTATAGTGAAGTATTTATGGAGAAAGACTGAGTTAGAGTCCTAGGGGGAGTTCTAAATTTTTTGCATTCTTTTGAGTACTATTTTTGAAGGACTGAAAAGACATGACAAAGTGGGAGATTGTTGATCTCTAAGTTTTGTTTTCTATTAGTATCCCACACTTAGTCATAGTCAAGGTAAGTTGGTCGGTCATCACTGCAACTGAGCCATCTCACTAAGGCCGAGACCAAATAGTAGTTACTATTGTGTGTGTGATTTTTGTACCTGTTAAGAGACACAACACTTCAATAAATCATTACATTAGTGAAAACAAAGGGTTAGTAAACATAGAAATCACCAAAATTGATCTATTGCTTCCTATCTAGGAGGAGTATGAAAAATGACATAATAGCCCTCAGATTATGCATATTCTAGTGATAAATACAACCTAAGAATAGAAGATTCAAATGAAAACTAAACTAAATGATTCAAAAACATGCATGCTAGCTCTCAAAATGAAGAGTATAACAATATGACTAAGAAATAAGCTAGAAAGCACTATGAAAATCCCTAAAACATAAGCAATATAAGATTGCTTCTTCAATTCTCCAAATATGGGCAGCATAAGGATGCTATAAACTCTTCAAAATTAGGAGCATTACAACAATATATTTCATAAAATCAAGGGCCATTTGAGCTCAAAATCCATCCTATTTATAGGAGAAAAGGAGGAAGGGGAGAAGACTCTAGAAGGGCTGCCATTAGTGAAGGTGTAAGAATCATTAATGAGGTATGGGTAGAAGGAATATGTAAGAGCCATCAATGCTTCATTTATGAAAGCATTAATGAGGTATGGGTGAGGGTTTAAGAAGCATGGGTGAGGGTTTAGAGTCAAGCCTGGCAACTTTGACTTTAGGGGAGGGTTGAATTCCTAATCACACCTTAATGGAATGTCAAAAGCTTAAGGGTAGCTTAGGATTAGATTTAAGGCTTAAGGGATGTGATTAAGGAGATAGAGATGGGAGGAGAGAGAATGAGTGGAGGGGGATTAGCTAATTAGGGTTAATTAGCTAATTAAGAAGAATTGGCATGTGAGAAGGGGTTGGGATGCGTTTGAACTCATGGTTAGGTAGTTGAGATTGGTTAGGTTTGAGGTAATATTAATGAAATGAATTGTTGTAATAACATATTCACTTAATAATAGGAATTTTAATTAATCATTTAAGCCTTTGATTTGCTTTGTAATAATTAATTAGGACTATAGCCAAATTGAATAAATTAGGCTAGGGGATTGATTTTGCAAGTAATGAGGTATAAATAGGATTTAATTTAATCCCCTTTAAATTAATTACCTTGGCCAGGTATTGATTTGAATTGATTGAATTGATTTGATTGGATTGAATTGGCTAAAGTGATTAATGTAAATTAGTGATTAGATCACTTAGGAGATTAAATTGATTTCAAAATAATTATGCCAAGTAGTAATAGGGTCGCTTGAACATAATTGGGGGGTATGATCACACTTAGGGAAAATAGGGTCTATAGTCGAAGCAAACCAAATATAGGTTGTTACATTTACCCCTCTTTGAATTGATGTGCGAGCAGTGCATTGATTCAAAGAAAGTTTTTGATGTTGAATTCAGAAAGATTGAGAATTCTGCTCGCGATCAAACAAAATGCCTGATGAGATCAATCTTGCACTTGATCAAACTAAACTGATAGTATTGATTTTGAACTTGGTTTTCATCCAAAGATCAATAAAATATCTTAAGGATACCAATTCTGAACTTGGTTGTCATCCAAAGATCGATAATATTGTTTCCAAACTTGGTTGTCGTCCAAAAGTCAGTAAGAAGCTACCAGGAGCTTTAATATGAATATTTTGTAATGAGGAAACACAAGATATCTAGCTTATGAGAACCAAATATTTCTATCCAACAGTTCTGACTTAGTCAAGGAAACTATCATGCCCCTAGTTTGTTTGATAATGAAATAATTTTTAATGTTATTTTGAGAAAAAAATTTGATTGATAATAGTGTGATCATGCCCCCTCAGGAATAAAATTGAAGGAAAGAGAATGAAATCCCTTTGTTGAAATGATGTATCACTTGCAGTGATTAGGTAGGGGAATGAAAGAATAGATTAGAAGAAGTGAAGAAACGGGGGTGTGTTAAGAATAAACACACCAGTACCAAGTTAATTACATTTTGAAAAGGTGAGTTCAATTTTGTTCCTGATAGATCAGGGATTTTGGGAAGCATGAATATGTAAATATCTTGGATTTCAAATGAATTAAAAATAGAAAGGAGTTTGAGCTCAAATCCTTATGTTGTACTTTCAAAAATGCATCATGCAATCTCTAAATGCAGCTATATGTAGACTCTTAGGACTATCACTGATTTGTATACATTGTAGCATTTTATCATCATTGGGCATTTTTGGAATGGATACCATCAAATAGTAAAACCATCACTAATACCCACTGATATTATGAAAGTATGAATACTATGTTTTATTGAAATGTCAGAAATAGACTTAGGCATCAAGGCATAGAAGCCAGGATAACAAAACAGTCACCTCCCTTTTAATATATCAGACTCTGTGTAAGGCAAGATATTGGACCCGCAATGACCTTGAAAATTCATATCCTTGGGTACATTATGCTTCATATACCTTAGTGAGAATCTGAATTAGAAAATAGATAAGGAAATTGTTTCAACCTCACCGTAGTTTACACATAACAAAGATCGAGATATATGTGGCTATCCACCCATAGTGGCAGCTCTTACCATAAACATCCAAGTTAGGTGAAATGTATAGGATCATTTGGAACAATCACCATATGCAGAAAACCAAGAAAATGTTATGCCCCTGTCCTTGTGAATCTGTCTTTGCACAGATGTCATGGAGTAATTGGGAAGACATAACAACTATCAATTGTGAATCAATCAAATAAAATTTATAACTACTTAGATGCCCCCAGTGAAAACATCATGGGTACATAAAAGAGTCATAATCAAACCAAGATGAAACTGTGTTTAGGTAGTACTGAGAAATACTATTGATTCATTTTTCAAGCGCAGTATAGATTCAACAATCAAAAGCTGGAACTCAAGCAATAGGTGTTCCATGTCTGTGTACATCATTATTTCCTATTTGCAATCCCATGTAGGTCTTCAGAACACCACTCATGTTAGTGCAATGTTTGTGTCACCTTTGTGTTGTGAAAGTGATAGTGGTAGTGAAAGTATCAGAAAGCATTGTATCATGAGGCAAACCATCTTATGTTGATCTAGCAGATGCAACCTATTAGACTGGAAAAGATGCCCCTAGTGCAGAATGACTTGATCCTAAGATACAAATGTAGACAAATCCCAAGCGAGGATAAGGTAGTTTTTTTAAGAAATGAAGTCAGCATTTTAGCATAGGTGTAATTGTGAAGGCATAGTATCAACAACATATCGATAGATGGAGCACAGAACACAAGTGATGCCTGATTGCCAAGTTTTCACCACTTGGCAAGATCGTTTCTTCCTTTTTACTACCAAGATGGCTATTTTACCAGGTTTTTCATCAAGGCACTTTTCTCTTTTTCAATTTTTTTTCTATTTTTTCTTTTTTGAATGTTTTTGTAGTATCAAGACACCTATTTTCCAGGTTTTCACCAAGGATACCTTTTCTTCAGGACTTTTTCCACTATTTTTGGATTTCTTCAGGATCAATTTTTTGAATGTTTTTGGTATTGTATGAGAACTTTTTCACTATACAGGCTCTGCTAGCCAAACATCAAGCGTAGAACCACTTTAAATGTAAAGTGTTGATAGGATATGGAAGAACATCTCCCTCAAGTGTAGCTAGCTGATAGGCTCCAGCCCCAAAAGTAGCGATGATAACATAAGGTCCTAGCCAGTTAGGTTCAAACTTTTCTTTTTGCTCTTTGTTGGGCTGGTTCTTAGGATTCTCTTTTAGGACGAGATCCCCCACTTCAAATTTTTATGGTTTGACCTTTTTGTTATACCATTTGGACATGTGTGCTTGGTATACCTTCAGATGTTCAAATGCCTATTGTTTGTGCTCATCTAGTAGGTCCAAATAATTCACTCTATCAATGCGGTACTGCTCATCAGTAACAAGACCTTGTAAAGATATCTGCAAAGATGGGATTTCAACCTCAATAGGTAGTACTGCTTTAATGCCATAGACTAGAGCAAATGGCGTGGCTCTAGTTGGTGTTATGATGCTTGTTCTATAGGCCCATAGTGCCAAATTCAGTTGTAAATTCCAGTCTCTACCAGACTTATAGTTCTGTGTAGGATCTTGAGAATATTCTTATTAGATGCCTTAGCCTATCCATTACCTTGAGGATAATAGATTGAGGAGCAGCGTTGAGTAATATGGAACTATTCACAAAGGTCATCAATGTCTTGATTTTTAAATTGGCCCCCATTGTCTGTTACAATTGAAGAGGGTATCCCATATCTACAAATAATGTAGTTCAAAATGAACATAGCCACCTATTTGCCAGTGGATTTGATTAGTGGCATGGCCTTGACCCACTTTATGAAATACTCAGTGGCCATAATGATGAATTTGTGTCCATTTGAAGAATTGGGATATATTTGTCCAACCAAGTCAAAGGCCCATTGCTGAAATGGCCAATGTGTAATGAAAGGTATATGTTCTCTGGCAGGAGCATGGATGATATTTCCATGTGTCTTGCATTTATGACAGGTTTTTGAAATGTGAATAGCATCTTTTTTCATGGTAGGCCTATAATAGCCAACTCTGAGTAGTTTCTTAGCTATTGAAAAGCCATTTGAATGTGATCCACATACACCTTCATGGACTTATTTTAATGCAAGATCAGACTCTTTGAGTTTTAAACATCTAAGAAGCATACCATCAAGATGTCATTGATATAAGTTATTAGTTATGAGGAAATAACGTGATGCTTTCCTAATCAGGGCTCTTTTCTCATTTCTGGATAGATTAGTAGGAAGGGTTTGGTCAGTGAGATAGGAAATGATATTGGCATATCGAGATTTTTCGGGGGTGTTCAAAGCACATATTACTTGGTATTCAGAGGTATCAAAAGAAGGATAGGGGGTTTCTTCCACCAAGAAGTCATAGCGAAATTGATGTTCTTCCACTTGTAACATGGACGCCAATGTATCCATAGCATGTGTAGCTTTGTTTTTTTATTCTGGGTATCTGTTGCAATGTGATGAAGATAAAGTACTTCTTTAATTCATCAACCAGTTGCTTGTAGGGTGTCAAATTTTCATCTTTCATCTGGTAGTCTCCATTGAACTGATTGATAATGAGCTGGGAGTCACCATACACATGTGACTCTACAATCTTCCACTCCATGGAAAGATTAAGACCGTTTACTAGTGTCTCATATTCTGAAATATTGTTCATGCATGGGAACATCAATTTGTAAGACTTGGTTATCTTGTAGCCTTAAGGAGTTATGAATAGAACTCCTTCTCCAAAGCCTTGTTGCATGTAAGAACCATCAAAGTACATCTTCCATGGATACTCAGTCAAATGCATAATGGTCTCATCAGGAAATTCAATTTTTAAAGGTTCATCATCTTGAAGTGGCGAATCAGGTAATTGATCAGCGAGGACTTGTCCTTTAATAGCTCTTTGGTCTACATACTCAATGTCAAATTCACTTAGAATGAGGACCCATTTTTCCAGGCGTCCTTTTAATGCTATTTTTCTCAAAAGGTACTTCAGAGGATCAATCTTAGCAATGAGCCTTACTGTATGTGAGATCATGTAGTGTCTTAATTTTTGTGATGCGAAGATGACTGCTAAGCATGCTTTTTCAATAATGTTGTAATTGAGCTCATAAGAGACTAGCATTCTACTAATGTAGTAGATAGCTCTTTTTTTGTTTGTTTCATCTTCTTGTGTGAGCAATACTCCTAATGATGTAGCTATAGCTGAGATATACAAGAGTAATGGCTTTCCATGAATAGGTGCCATAAGAATAGGAGGAGTAGCCTGGTACCCTTTTAGTTCTCTAAAGTTTTCTTCATAGTGTTCATCCCATTTGAAAGTGACCCCTTTATGTAGTAATTTGGTAAAGGGTTGTGCCCTGTCTGCAAGTTGTGACATGAATCTCCTGATTGATTGAAGTCTCCCTTGTAATGTCCTCATTTGACTGATGTTGCGTGAAGGAGTCATCTATAGAATAGCCTTGACTTTTGTAGGATCTACCTCAATTCCCTTTTCTGAAACTATAAACCCTAAGAGTTTTCTTGATTGGACGCCAAAGGCACACTTCTTTGGATTGAGCTGGAGTTGAAATTGCTCCATTTGATCCAATATTTTCCTCAAGTAAATATTGTGAGTGCTCCTTTCCTTTGATTTGGCTAAGGTGTCATCCACGTAATCCTCCATGTTTATATGTATCATATCATGGAACATAGTAGTCATTTCTCTTTGATATGTAGCACCGACATTCTTTAACCTAAATGGCATGACTTTCTAGCAAAATTTGCCCCATGCACATGTAAATGCAGTCTTATCTTGATCCTTGGGGGTAATTTTTATTTGATTATAGCCCAAGAATCCATCCATTAGTGAATACATCTGGTAGCCTACTGTGAGGTCTATGATCATATCTATATTAGGCAGTGGAAAGTCATCCTTTGAACATGCCTTGTTTAAGTCTCTAAAGTTAGTACAAATCCTGATAGATTTATCAGATTTAGACACATGGACCACATTGGAGATCCTCCTGTGTAGGCAATGACTCTGATAAATCTAGCCTTCAACAATTTCTCTAGCTCTACTTTTAATAGCAATGCAACATGAGGATTCATCTTTCTAAGTTTTTATTTCACGGGCTTGATCCCGGGAGCTATAGATAAGTGGTGCATGATTAGATTAGGATCTAGCCCAGGCATATCTATATAAGACCATGCAAAGTTGATTTTATTTTCCCTCAGGAACTCTATGAATTGTGTCTTCTCTTCTTCTAACAAAGATTGTGCAAGGTGTACTATTTGAGAATCTTCAATTGTGCACAAATTAACTGACTGTGTTGGTTCTATCAGAACTAAAGACCTTTCCTAAAAGTGTTTGGGGAGGATATCAAGAATCTCATCCTTTGGCGCCTCTCTCATTTCATCATTAGATACATCTTTTGTTTTTACTATTTTAAGATCTGATAATGCCACAACGTGGTTTTCCCCATCAATCCCCTTTTTCTTTTTATTTTTGAGTTTTTGATTGAGAAACCTGATATCCTCCTGTGACATGTTCTCGCTCCTTGCATTGGTGGAAGAAGGGTAAGGTTCACAAGCATTGAGATAGCAAGCCAAGGTGTAGTCATTGGGAAAGTTGAGAGTAGGAGTAGGATCCGTACTATTCCAATCAATTAGGTTTAGAAGTATCAATGATAGGGAATCAGACTTTGGGAAGGACAACTTTGCGTTAGCATCAAGACCATTAACCGACATGACATGTTTTGTTAAGTTAATTTCTTCAATGTTTAGATCAATAAGAGTGAGATCATCATAAAAAGGGTCATTGTTAGTTATATGTAGACCAAAATCTAGCGACTCGTCAGTAGAAATATCATCATCATCTCTCTGTAAAAGGAGGCTTCTTTCTTGTAGCCTCTAAAATTTTTCTAGACTTATGAGAACACCAGTCTCTTCATCAATGATTGGGGGAAGGAACTCTTCCTCTACTTCAGGAATATCGGTGTTGTTGGGAGTAGTGTTAGATTGTTCATGAGGAGATGAGGGAGCTGCAAACATGTGAATTGTATCTATTCCAATATCTTTAGTGATGAAATATAGCTCATCCCATTCATAATCATGAGAGTCAGTGACCTCATCATCAGATCTATTTAAGTATTCATAAATAGTTATTTGATGTACCCGGTTAGCTACCTGTCGATCAAAATGTGGTAGATCAAGGATATGTGAAACTGTGACCAATTGCCCCCAATTAGGATGTAAATCCTATCATTGGGGTGTGATTTTTGTAGTTTTTTCTATCAAGGGTATCTCTGAATCATTTGTTGTTGAGTCTCCTACCTCTTGAATGGGAGGTTGTGATAACAAAGGGACCATGCAAAGATCTTGTGGTACCTCAAAGCTGGGTACATAGCGCTCTCCTTGATAGTTTGGATTCTCTACTCCAACATGTAATAACCTTTTATAGGACCACTTCTCTAGTTCATCTATTTCATCACTTCCTTTTTATGAGGTTGGACTATCTTTTGAAGTAGGTTTATACGTTTTAGTATTAAAACCCAGTCCTGTCTTGTCTCTAGTATTCCAGAATTCCATGGGTATAGGCTCAATAAGCCCTCGTCCTGTGTCATTTAGAGGTCCCTTTCCTTTATATCCCATTTGTTTAAGGAAATCATATCCCTTTCCATACTATTCTTGGGATATTTCTACATGTTTGACCTAAGCTATCTCCAGTTCTCCTTTGTAAATCCAATCCAAGACTGCTTGTTCTTCTGTGTTATCTAAAGAAGATGTGGATGCTTTAACCATGCCTATAGCTTTTTGAATTTCTAGTTCCTTTGATGCAGTAGGTGTGAATGTTGAGGAAGGTTTTCCATAGGATCTCGATGATATGGGTAACTCTATCAATGAGGGAGTTAGGTCCATCTTGTATTGTCTCATACCTATTTCTTCAAGTTTTAATGTTTTTCCAAAACTCTTCATAACCATGTCCTTGGTAGTTTCAAGAGAAATTTCATCCATAGCCTCCTTGTTATGCGGTATCATACTACTTTCTTTGATATTATTACAAGTATAGTTAGCATCTGCAGGAATAGTTACTTCCACCCCATTATGTGGGAACTTGATGCATTGGTGGTAAGTAGACGACACAGCTTGCATTTCATGAAACCATGGTCTTCCCAATAGGATGTTGTAGGATAAGGGTAGATCCAGAACTTGAAATATGACATTCCTCTCAATTGGTCCGACTCTAATAGGTAGAACAATAAGACCTTTAGAGGATATTTATTCCTCATCATAAGCTTTGATATTTATTTTTCTTCTATAGTCAATGGTCTATTCTGAAAGACCTAGTTTCTTGATTAGATTAAGTGTACAAATATTCAATCCTGCGCCTCCATCTATCAACACATGTCTAACATGGGATTTATGAATGAGAAATTCAATATGGAGGGGTTGATTATGTGGATGTGTCAAATATTTATCATCCTCTTCACAGAAGGAGAGGTAATGTGGCGCTGAGATGTGATTGACCATCACTTGGAATTTGTCTATATCAATATCCTTTGGGATGTTAGTAGCATGTAGAGCTTGTTCTAGGATTTCCCTATGCACTATGGATATTTTGAGCAACTCAAAGATAGAAATTTTGGCAGAGGTTCATTGTAGTTGGTCCACAAAGTCATACTTTGCTCTGGGAATAGTAACCACATGTCTCGCTACTGGTTTAGGGATAGTAATAATAGGAACCTTGGACGTTGATGCTGGTTTTGGGGAAGAATTGGGTCCTTTGATCGTGACTTACACTTGGCTCCATGTCAATGTATTCGAGTGGAATGAAACACCTTTGATTGTGACCACATTAATTGATTCAGTTTTAATGTCTAGCATATTGATCACATTGTCATTGTTGGAATAGGTGTAGTTTACTTCATTACCTTTTCCTTTAGAT